>OZ010590.1:1848817-2108817 GCA_963932145.1 Acanthosepion lycidas | reverse complement strand
GGTGCCGATTTTTGTAAATAAAGATGTCCATACACGACCTTATCAGAGCGGAAACTATAGTAAATTTAAAGTTTATTGGCAATTTTTTAACATTTGTTTTTAATATTTGTTCGCCCAATACAAGGCCCAAGGGCCACTCAAAGTAGCGGATTACTGAATAGAATTGTTGCAAAGGAGGGGAACAAAGGAAACAAGAAGTGAATATTTTGAGTATATGTAGGATAGATAACGCTTGAAAAGTGGTTCGGGAAGCATCCTGTTGTGTTTGTTCTACAAAGTTACAGTTCTGGGGGAAGAAGCAGTTTGAGTGGAATTTGCTCCTTACCAAACGTACACTGAGGAATCGGGGTTGATTTGCCACCTTGAACATGACAGGGCGGGTCTAAGGTCAGACGGTTAGAACTGGTGGAACTAAGGAATACAATTTGTTAGAACATTTGCCATGGAAATAGCGATAGAGCTATGAGGAGCTAGCGATGTTTCGTTTGTAGATTGACGGTTGTTGGGTGGAAAATAATTCATCGCCCCCACCCCCAAGGATGCGTAATCGAGGCTTAACAGCGAAGACTGGGCAGCACCATCCCAAACATGTCAACAACACTCCTTTCTTTGACTGAATTGATACTTCTAATGGCAACAGGAATTGGGTAATTTCTGGAGCGATACAAGATACCCACAATCTTTGCAATTATTTTACGAGAAAAGAAACCGTTAGACTAGAAGTGGCTCTAACTTGTTCAACAGTAAAAACGGTGAGATTTAGTTGACAATCTAGTAGAATGCTTAAATTCATTGTGGCCGGGAAGAGCAGGTGTGAAAATATTTGTAGAAAAGACAGGGGAACCACATCACATCGGTGAGAAAATGACTGAAGCCGAGATGCCAGATCAAGATCTATAACATTACAAAACCTCTTTTGGATTTTGTCAAGAATCTCGAGATGTATAGCAGGAACAACAGACCAGATTAATGCAACAATATTCATTCCCAGGACAAATTAGGCGATTCATTTTGCAATAAGACTGTTTCACTGTCGACAGAAGAGGAGGAAAATAATTCTCAAAAGAACACAGTAAAAAGATTCTCGAATTTGTCTTACGGCCGTATCACGTTCAAATACCGGTTCTCATAAAGCAACGTTGAGACTGGTCAGTACCTAGAGGGGTGACCGCTTGGGAAGGCCAGGTGCTGTAAGCTTGGATTGTGTGATGGACAACAGCTCGGAACTGGAAATCAGTGCAGAGTTCCAATTCCAGTTGTGTTTGTTATATTTACTTACGTTTAAATACCCTTGAGAAAAGTATGAATTTGCATCTTCTACCCCAGCTATAGGTTAATTAGTATGAATTGTACCAATAAATCATGATTCTTTTTTAAAATAATCCTTCAATTTAAAAGTATTTCTAGCTTTAAATAACCTACAAAAAACAAATCAATTCTCCAAGTACAAGATTTAGCTACATTTTTTTTTTTTTTTTTTTTTTTTTAGACCAAAGAAAACGAATTTTCTTGCCCAAATATGGTCTTGTTTTCCTCTCAATCTTCAGGAGTTTTCTGCTACCGGCCGCGCACTAAAGCAACCCAATAAAATAATGACTTCACTTGTAGGCTTTACTTTTAGGATACTATTCTTTTTACATAATACGCAGCGTTCTTTATTCCTATCCAAGCTTAACGTTGCTGGTTATGTTCTAAAACTTCGATATTTTTGTCTCAACTGACCAAGTTATTTTTTTTCCCCACCAATCACTCAAGTGATCCAAACACACTTTAATACAAGAGCTTTTTCATACATTTTTTTTTTTTTTTTTTTTTTACTAATTATTTCTTCTCCAAGCTTGACGCTGCAGGTTATGTTCGAAATGTTTCATATTTGACAAACTGATCAAATAACTTAATTCCAGTAATCATTCGACATTATCCCAAAATATTTCAACGAAGCTAAACGACTTATTTTCTCATTAGTAGTGCCTTTTTTGTGATCAACGCATCTGTATAATCTATTTCTTTATCCTATCATTCACACGCACACACACACACACATATATATATATATATATATATATATATATATATGGTACCTGTTGGGTTGTAGCTACCCTCCAATAAAATGCCTTCAGTTTTAGGCTATTTCTCTACATAATTCGCTGTTCTTTCTTCAAGTTTGACTTAAAAAGTCAATTTCTTTTTCTCTATTTACAAAAGTTTAAGTTGGTAACTCGCTGTTTGCATTTTCCCATTTTGACTTCAGTACGCCTTTTGAGTATCAAATTTTCTAAACCCTATTTCCTCATGCGTTCCATAAATGTCAACTCTCCTTTTTTAGTCCCAATTTCCCATAAAACCTCATTTGTCACATGCTCAGTTCATGGTATTCACAGTATCCCTCTGTAGAACCACGTGTCTTTGTTGCCCCCGACCTTCATCTGTGAGGAGATTGTCCAGCGTTTAATGTCACATATAGGAGAACAGATATTACATAACAGTTCAGAAATCTTTTCTTTTTAACGAAATTTTCCTGTTTCGTAATAATTTATAATTTTTTGTGCGGTTTTTGAAGCCATCTTTTGCTATTCCAATACGCCGTCATATTTACTGTCGTTTAAAAAAAAAATCCGACATGTTTAAATTTTTGTAGTTGCTCGATTTTGACATTTAGTAGCTTTGTAACTCGCTAACGACGATGCGGACAGAATAAGTCATATGTATAAAGGCATTACTAATGATTTTACAATCGAAATGTATTGAGAATCAATAAAAAATGTTGTCGGTGGCAAGGAATTAATACGAGCGTTACTAGCAGAATAGGACTATTATGTATATAATGGTCACTGCTTTACTATTTGCACAGAAAAATATTGCTTAACCACAAAAGACAATTGCCAATAGCAGAACAAGGGAACCAATAAGGGTACTTCTAGAAAAATGTTCACTTCAAATGAATTCGCCGATTTCTAATTAGGTAAGAAGTTGCTTTAGCAGAAGAAGCGGGGACTGAATCGAAGACGACGATGACGAAAGGGAGAAACAAAGTTAAAAAAAAAAAAATCAGTTAAGGTTGAAACGACATTGGAAAAATTTGAAGCTAGATGAGAGGCTGGGCAACGCGATTGGACAGATAGCAATCTCCAATTATGATAGGCTTTTTTTTTTCTTTTTGTTTCGGCATTGGTTACGCAAGAGCAATTGGCTATGCTTCTAATGATAGCAAAACTAAAGGCAAAAGTAACAGCATGAAAAGAAAGAGAAAAAAATCTCCTTTTCTAAAGAGCTCTGTTATTGAATTCTGAAAAAAAACTCAAAGACTTTGCCGACAGACTTTCGTTCTTGTTTCTTATATTCCAAGGAATTGGATAATGATCGTGCCACAAGCGTTTTATGGAATTTATAAGCACTGGCCTCTGTACATTTTCTCTCTCTTTCTCTCTGATTTATTTTTTAAATAAAGCAACAGTTGAAAGATCTCCGTCGCAAAACATTCTTTTCATTTATTTATTTTCAAGACAATATCTGTGGAAAGTACACGGTGTAGGAATCAAGCACAAACACGAAAAGACAGTTGAGACATAAAACAAAGAACGTGAGCTTGGAAAGTTTAATACTCACAAGATATTGAAAGCAAGAAAAGCAAAGTGAAAAGCGGAATAAAACCTACATAACAAGTTTGTGTGTATGGACGGCAAAACAAAGACAAAGCGATAGTAAATGGGTCTTACGTTAGGTAGAGCAACAAAATAGGAAGTTTTGGAGAGCCATGATTGCTCACATTTTGTAGGGATATATCATATAAAAGAATTACAATTATTGCTATCAATGTAAACTTGGAGTTAAATCTCGTAAATACTAAACATATCAGATGTATAACGAGAAATAGAAATGTTTTTGTTTTTTTTTAAGGGAGTTTTTAGGACATCGGGGATGGAAAAAAAAAAAAAAGACACTCATCCTTCTATGTGCCGTAGACGATCACTGCACTCCACAATTTCCTATTCTTTGTAACTCTTAGTAAGATTTGTCTTTCTGCTCTCTCCTAATCCCTGTTCTGCCAACCATTCACTCAAGCTTGTTAGAGGTTATTTGCTGCTTTCCTCTCTCTCCATTTTGCTTTCATTGTTCTGTGTCAAATTTTCTAAGCCTTCTTTCCTCCTCATGCAAGTGAGAAATTTCAAATGTCTCTTTTTGATTGTAAACATAGGTGTCTTTTTTTTTGTTTACAATTTTCACTTTGTCATTATCCACTTCTTCTGTCCATGATATTCTCAGCATCCTTCTGTAGAACCACATTTCTGTCTCTTCATCTGTCATGAGATTGTTCAGTACTCACTGCCACATAGGAAGATTGATATCACATAACCATTAAGTACTCTTTTCTTTGTTTCTAACAAGATTTTCCTATGTCTTAATACCTTGCTTAACTTTTGGAAGTCATCATTCGCTATCCCAATGTGCATTAAGATTTCAGTGTCGCACTTTCCGCCCTCTGTTAAAACACTCCCTAGATAATTCCATTTTTCTACTTGCTTGATTTTTGGTATCTCCAATTTTTAATTAGCATGTTGGACATTTTTTGCTAAGAATCATGCATTCTGTTTTTTTCCAATTGATGTTTAGCCATTTTCTTCTGCAGAAGTTGCTGCACTTTCCTGTCTCTGTCTGCCATCAACATCGTGCCATCTGCATATCTTATGTTGTTAAGATTGTGGCCACCAATAATGAATCCTGGTAGGAATTTTAATTTTCGCAGAATCACCTCGATGTAAAGATTGATTAAATCTGGTGAGATGACACCACCTTGTCTTACGCCCGTTTCTATTTTTGTATATTTACTGAATTTACGAAAGTTTTCTCTCCGTGTAAGTTCTGTATTATTCTCATGCCCGTCTCGAATATATCAAAGCTTACTTCACAATTTGAAGAGTTCTTTGTGACATCTTTTAATCCGAAAAACGGTTGAAATTTCTGGGCTACAATGAAGAAATACCATCTTGTCGCTTAAACACCATAAAGGATATATGATTTTCGGGTTGCTTTTCCTCCAGTGGTACAGGTACAATACATATAGAAAAGAACTATGGATACGAGAGATGCTTCCATTTTTTTTTCTTTTACTATATACAAGTCCCAAGAGCCATTCAAGGTAGAGGGTTATTGTGCGATGCTGTACGAGCATAAAAAGGGTAAGAAGTGAAGTTTGCGGGCCTATGCAGTAAAGATAACGGCGAACTCCCAATTTGAAGAGGTCAAGATTTAATTAGTGAACAACATTTCAAAGTTCAAGTAGGCCTTAGAAAAAACCGGAAACTCAATATTAAACAGAAAACAAGGGATAAACTCCTACTCCTGTTCAAAAGACGTGGAAGGAGTGTGAACCGGACAATAGGCAAATCTATCCCCTCCTATTTATGAACCAAAATGTTGGATGCCTTAAGCAAGATAATGATCCCAAGTATATTGCTCCAGGTGAAGGAAATGATTTTTGAATGTTGTAGGGCGTATTATCTCTCTCTCTCTCTCTCACAGCTTCTCTCTCTCTCTCACAGCTTCTCTCTCTCTCTCACAGCTTCTCTCTCTCTCACAGCTTCTCTCTCTCTCTCACAGCTTCTCTCTCTCTCTCACAGCTTCTCTCTCTCTCTCACAGCTTCTCTCTCACAGCTTCTCTCTCACAGCTTCTCTCTCACAGCTTCTCTCTCTCAGCTTCTCTCTCTCAGCTTCTCTCTCTCAGCTTCTCTCTCTCAGCTTCTCTCTCTCAGCTTCTCTCTCTCAGCTTCTCTCTCTCAGCTTCTCTCTCTCAGCTTCTCTCTCTCAGCTTCTCTCTCTCTCTCTCAGAGCTTCTCTCTCTCTCTCTCAGAGCTTCTCTCTCTCTCTCACAGCTTCTCTCTCTCTCTCACAGCTTCTCTCTCTCTCTCACAGCTTCTCTCTCTCTCTCACAGCTTCTCTCTCTCTCTCACAGCTTCTCTCTCTCTCTCTCACCTACGCACAACAGTTAAGTTCATAAATCTTTTTACAGAGTTGCCTATCAATGTATATTCTTAAATGTAATTTTCTCTTTTGTCGGCCATATTTCATTTCATTTTGTTATGTGTAAAGTTCTTCACGTGTAGATTTCATTTCTTTGAGAAATGTTGTAATTCCATTTTTTTCTTAAACTTTTCAGCTTTTCATCTCCATTGACAATTTCTTCATTACAATCCTCAACATTATCCTCTACAAATGGTCCACCTGATGTAATTTAAGTCTTCAACCAAATATTCACCAAACCTTTCTTATTTGACAGCAGATGAAAATGTTTTCCCTTCAAAAGCCACGTTGGGATACTTCTTTTAGAAACTAGTTCAATTTTCTGAGATCGGAAGAGGATCGTGACGCTAGTTTCAATGTTCATTGCCTTTTTTACTGAAGAACTGCATGTTTTTGCTGTTTGTCATTTATACATTGCTGAGATAAGCTCTTTTCTATAGAGGTCAGATAGTGTTTAGCAGATAGCTCATTGAGGTCCTGAGGTTGTAAATTCAGGTTGAAAAACCTCTTTTGGTGGCTGCTTTTTTAGAAATTAGTGTTGCTAGTCAAAGCAATACAGCTGTTTGGAATCTGGCAGGCCAAGTTTAACCTGAAAATCTATATTAATGAAATAAGCCTGTTCTACTCAATGTGGTGAGCTCAAATTTACACATCTTGTAGAATGTATGCAAGGTTAGCCCATGATAAAAGTACAAATTGCTATCTACATTATTAAGCATGTACAAATGTTCTAGTCTGTTCAGTGGGGAACTCGTGTAAGGAAGCTTGCCATTATGTAGTACTACTGATTGCATTATGGGATGCCTTTATATATATATTTTTTTTAATGAATAGAAAGAGACTCAGATAGGCTCCAGAAATACTGCAAAGGTCTTCAATCCTGTTTTAGTCAGACAGGAATCATGGTGATTTCTCTCCTCATTTTCTTTTAAAGTACTGATTGGAACAACTGTTTTTTTATTTTGGGTTTGAAAAATCTTTTCTGATTTGACTTATGATGTGTGGAGAATGTCAAATGAATTTAAAAAACTAAATGAATGGATGCCAGGAACTTATTTAATTTTAATGATACTTTTTGTATGAACTTTAACAAGGTTTAATGCATTCTTACAATACTCTTTGTCAACAATTATACAATAACACGATTCTATCAGTAACACTTGCATTTCTTCTCACTGAAAATTCTTTTCTAATTGTCAATGAACATCATACAGTTACACACACACACACATATATATATATATATATATATATATATATATAAAGAACAGTAAGATAGATATTTTTATTTTTACAAAATAGTGCTCAATGTAAATTTACAGAGCATTAATATTATAAACTAAATTGATTTAAAATATGGTTTTTCCGCTACACAGTTCTAACCATGTTTCAAAAATGGAAGGTCCGAATTTAATTTTGCAATTAAATTAAAGACATTAGTTCCATTTCATCCTCAAGCGAATTTTGGAGTAACTTTTAAACTTACTGGGTTTTAAAGACACAGCTAAAATCATAATTCACATATCCAAGGTTACAGATAAACCCACTTTCACTAGACAGGGGTGTTTGCGTGTTCTTTGTCTGTATTTTGATGTACCCGTTATTAGCTACATTTTGGTAGAGGTAGGGATGTATTCTTCAATGAAATCTGACATCCGTTAAATGCATGTCGTCTGGATTTTTAAAAAATTTTATTGTTAACGGCAAAAATTCTTACGGCATTTTTTCTATTTGTATATTTAAAGATTTTTTTTTTTGTGGGGGTGTTAAGGTTAGAATACGTTTTATTTAACTACAATTTGAAAAATATTTTCACTATTAATTTTTAATATACTATATTAGAATCCCTTACGGTATGTAGAGTTATTTTCACATCAACTATAAGTATGTATATTATTAGGTAAGAATTTTTTTATTTTTTTATAAACTTAGTAATATCTTGTTTCTCATGTAAGTACAATGGACATGGGTCATTCAATGGCTTACATCTTCTAGCTTTTCATATTAAATTCATTTTACTGTAGGTGTTTTATTGGATTCCTTTAAGTGCTTGTAGTACTTGGAGGGAGATCTATAGGTTAGAATACGTTTTATTTAATTACAATTTTAAAAGATGTTTAGGTTAGAATTTCTTTTTATTTAACTACAATTTTAAATACAACTTTAAAATATTTTCACTGTTAATTTTAATAGACTATATTTCTTTTTTAAAAGAAGTAAATGTATTAGAATTACTTACAGTAAGTAAAATTATTTTTACATATCAAGTATAAGTATGCGTATTACCTTTGTTAAAAAAATTTTATATTTAAATATAATTTACGGTAAAAATAGCTAATTCATTTCTCTGATTTAGTAAACTTTTTTTTTTATACTTAGTAATATATAGTTTCACATGTCCTTACAAAGGACATGGGACATTCAATGGCCTACATCTTATAGCTTTGCATCATAATTTCATTTTTCTGTAGGTGTTTTATTGGATTACTTTAAGTGCCGGTAGTACTTTGAGAGAGGTGTTTTGGTTAGAATACGTTTTAACTACAATTTTAAAAGATGTTTAGGTTAGAATTCGTTTAACTAAAATTTTAAATACAACTTTAAGTATTTTCACTGTTATTTTAATAGACTTTTTTGTAAATATAATAGAATTACTTACAGTATATAAAATTATATTTTCCCATTAAATATAAGTACGTATATTACGAGGTCACACTCTTTAAATTTATTTTTATTTTTAAATATTATTTAAGGAAAGTTTTTGACAATGACTGCATAAAATAGCCATTTCATTTCTCTGATTCAGTAAATTTTTGTTTATAAACTTAGTAATATATAGTTTCTCATGTATGCACAAAGGACATGGGTCATTTAATGACCTACATATTCTAGCTTTTCTTATTAATTTCCATTTTACTGTAGGTGTTTTATTTGATTCTTTTAGGTGCCAGAAGTACTTTGAGAGAGATGTTTGATTTTTTATATTTATTTAGCCTAAATGAACTTTGATGTTGGTTGAATCTTTTTTTGAACTCATGGCTTGTGCAACCTATATATATATTTTTATGTTTTCAGGATTTTCAATTGAAGAGATATTGCATTGATATACTAATGATTCAGTGCGACATTTATTTTGTAGAGGGCAATTTTGAGGGTTTCTACATTTACATAATTTTTGTTTATTTTCATCAGTTTTTATTTTTCCATTGTCTAATTTTTTTTTGGTTTTGGTATAAGTGTTTATTTAAGATATTAGCATTATGTTTCTTAATAATTTTTTCTAAGTTTTCCGTACAGCTGTAACTCAATTTTAGTGTGTTTTATTGAAAATAGTACTTAGTTTACTTCCACTAGGAAAATGCTTGACTATTAAAGCGAGGAATTTTTGTCCTAATTTGTTCTTTACCATTTGGTTGTATGGGGGCGTATACCAAATTATTTTTCTACGTCTGTCTTTTCTATGCTTTCCATTTTCATTTTTTATAAAAGTTAGTTTTGGGTTATTGTAGCGACTCTCTTTTAGAGCTTTTTTATAGGAATTGATATGCTCATCGAAAATCTTGTCATTTGCTGAATTTGTACTAATTCTTTTACTGATAGGTAACGGTATATGTTTAATTATAGATGGGGGTGATTTGATTTAGGGTGTATATATAAAGGATTAGTGTTGGGTTTTTTATAAGCTGTGTATGTATTTTTATTTAATTCTAATGTTATATCTAGGAAGTTCACTTTTTTAAATTTAGTGCTAACTGTAATTTTTAAGCCCATGTTTTTAAATTGTTTATATAATACCTTTCTAATTCTATCTATTTTGAAGTTAGTTGAGTTTCTAATAACCATAAGTCCATCGTCTCTGTACAAACCAATGTCAGTTATATTGATATCAGTGTGCGCTGTAAGGTTGTATAAAATAAAAAGACCAATGAGATCAGACGATTCAGCTGAATCTAGTGATCCCATTGTGATATCAAAGTGGTCATAAGAATTCTTAATCTATTGCAAATTCGGACCTTCTTCTGGTATTTTTTAAAAACACAAATACCATAATTTTCTATTTTCCTATATTTCATTTTCTGATTAAGCTGAAATAAATGTGAAACATGTTAAGTTTATAAACGTTTCCTATTTATTCCTTATGCTATCATTGTCAGATTCTTTATATATATATATATATATATATATAAACTAGGTGTTTCTTCATTATAGCTTAAAATGAAAACCAGAGCTAAGTTTGAATTCAACTACTTCCTGTCAGGTTGGAGGTGTAGGCGAAATAGTTCCAGATTCATCATTTGTTTAATTCAATTCCAAGAATCAATGCCTTTTTACATTGGCAGACAAATCCTGAAGTCCCCAAAACAATGCCTGCCTATGTTCTGCAGTTAATAAAATGATAATAAGGTGTGATTTCAGTTGATTCCTAAAAATTGGCATTTTTTTTTTCTTTTCCTTTCAATTATCACGTTGGGATACTTCATCGTTGTTGTTGTTATTGTAAACTAAATTTTCAATGATTGTCAAATGGCTCCATTCATGGTTAATGTGTTCTATAATTAGACCAATATGTGAATGGTAGACTTTTCAGCAAATGGTGCATCTGAAAAAACCTTCAATGACAGTAGATGAAGAACGCTGCATGTGAGGTTTTTGGTAGTGTTCCTCTGCCTGCTGGACCAATTTTACTTCATTGATTTGAACAGCATCTAAGGAGAAACATTACCAACTGACCCCAACCACTAGACATTTTTCCTAATTGACTAAGAAGAGGATCAACCCTCAATGGCTCTCTGTATCTCACTTATATTGACCATCAACAGAGCTTTTTGTCTGACTCCAAATCATTGAATAAAATACATCACAAGAGTTGCTTCTCAGGCATCAGTATGACATGGTCATACCAATGTAGCTGCCAAGCATGACTTTGAT
This sequence comes from Acanthosepion lycidas, assembly GCA_963932145.1. Lineage (NCBI taxonomy): Eukaryota > Metazoa > Mollusca > Cephalopoda > Sepiida > Sepiidae > Acanthosepion > Acanthosepion lycidas. The sequence goes on along the minus strand of OZ010590.1, from coordinate 2,097,870 downwards.
GGACTGTGAATGTTACTGCATTTTGACATGCAATAACTTCTTTTTTTTTTTTTTTTTACTAATGTGCACCCAATTCGAGGCTCAAGGGCCACTCAAGGTAGAGGGTTACTGTATTGGCATAAGAAAAGGCAAGATAACAGGAATGATAAGCAGCTAATTCTAGACTTGAAGAGGTCAAGATTTAATTAGTTCAAAACTCTGGCATAGTCTTTAGAAGAGAAACCCAGTCCTAAAAAGCAAAGAAAGATATAAACCTCTACTCCTGCTCAAATGACCAGGGAGGAGTGTGAACCAGACGATAGGTAATCCCACCAATGTAAGCTGATAATTCTTTGATGGTAGAATATTTTATAGAACATATCTTATCTGTAGGAATTCATAACATAATGCCCATTTTATTTTTCTAGCCTATTTATCTCCTTTACCACTATTGACATCTTTCTCCTACTATCTTTACTATCACAATGTTGAAAGTGTAAACATATAGAACTGAAGAAACATTATGCAGAATATAAGATAGCATAGGATCTTATGAGAATTGCTTATTAGCCACTGACAGCCAAAATATTTAGTATATTTAGAAGTATAACGTGACCACTGATGCATAATTCAATGTGACTGCTCAGAATCTGATGAACAAATTCTAGCATCAAACAAATATTGGATTAGAACAAAGGTTCATAAAGATTTTTTTAAGTGAATTTTAAATATTTTTCCAGTTATTCAACTTAATATTTGCCATTTATTCTCCTACCATTGGCCATCTCCAAGGCAATATCATGATTTTATCCTCTCAGAACTTGGCATCTTTCTGGGTGAACTGGTCTAAGTGATTCTAACAGGTTTTTGAAGAACTGAAGATTTTTTTCATTAAAGGAACTTTGTAGGGTAAGTGGTAATCAAAAGGTGCAGGGTCAGGAGAATATGTCAGGTGTATTAATAAAGCTGTACCAATTTCTGCCAAGTCTGCAAAGTGATGCATGGTCTGATGGAATAAGACACCCTTCCGAAAGCTTTTCACTAATTGCTGCCTTTAAATGGTCCAACCAGGAAGAGTACTTGTCTGAATTCTGTATCTGATTTTACAGAAAGAACTCTTCCAATCCTATCAGATATATAGCATTACCATATTTAGATGTAAACTTGGACATTATCTGTTTGTCTTGAAATATTACTGGATGAAACAAATCTACTTAAAAAATTCCAGAACACCAGTTGGAGATCCGATGCAATGCTTAAAACAATTTACAGAGAACTGAGAGAAAATATCTTAAGCTCAAATAAAAATGATTACAGTTTGTCCTCAACTACCACCAAGTGGACAGGAAAATAATTTCATCCTAACTTTTATGGCATCCTTCTGCAAATGTCTTCTCTTTCCTATGCACCATAGCTCAGGACTCGGGATTGGACATTGGGGATCTGGAGACAGCAATGCAGGACTGAACAGTGTGGAAAGGGATTGTCAATAAAGTTCCAACCAACCATAGGGAAGTTGAAGGATGATGATATGTAGATTATCTTTGGGAGTGATTAAAGGTGGCTCCTTTCATTTTCTTCAGAACTCTTTCCATTCTATATTGTTGAAAACAATTCATTTCCATCACCTGTAAATCATTCTTTTAAAAAAAGAATTTTTTGAGAATAGAATCATAGATTAAAATTTTTGTTGAAACATTGTAGCAAGATTCATATATCCAAATGTTTTTAAATGTCTTAAAACTGTAGCAATCGGCAATTAAAAAGATGTGGAGAAAAACACCAAATTTCCAGACCAGACACCGGATTCATTTGCAAGTTGCAGCTTCTTCCAGTCTTGTGGCATAATACAGGGAAAATAAATCTTTGGCCAGATTGTTACTCATAAAATAAAATTCTGAGATAAAATTGTAGCAGTCAGTATAATAGATTCTATTACAACCTTCTTGTATTGGCTGGCTACAGACGAATGAAGAAGAATGAGGCTAGTTGAGGGGGCCAAACAGTCTAATTGGCGTGTGCCTTTCTTTTCATGTGGTAGCTGAGCAGCTTTCGTCTTTTTTTTTTTTTTTTTGCTGCTAAGAACCACTGTCTTATAGAGAAATGGCCTTCTTTGTTTTGTCAGCTTTGATCTAAAAAACAATATCCATCAAGTACACTCCACTCAGCTGACCTTTTTTGTCAGTGTCATTTGTCATGTTTCTCATGAGATTCACTTCACTCCACTGACATTCTTTGTCAAGATGATTCCTGTAACATACTACAGATGTTTCCTTAAAAAATATCACTACACAACACTCATGAGTCACATGTGGAGTATCTCTGTGATATCCCGTGTCATGTGATCTGGATTATTTTTAATCAACATTTCAATTTGGTCATCATCAATGATTGGATGGTTGCCAGAATGTTCTCTTTCAGATCAGAATTTCCACTTCTGTACTTAGTGAACCACAGCTATGGCATCATCTCCATAAATGGAACATCTTTTTTTTTTTTTTTTTTTTTGCTGTTCTGTGTTTTTCTTCCTTTCTAGAAATGAGTGCTTTAAGTAATGAAAATGTAGCCTATTTCCCCAACCTTTTCACTTTGAATGTAAAAACATTTTAAAATTTACAATTCATACGTGAATCCTATAGAAAGATATGCTTAAATGTCACCTTTCAGAATATGTATATATCATAAATTTCAGTCATATGTGAAACAAAATTGCATGTTCAAATGCTATAAACTTTGGTTCCTGCATAATACAAAATAACCAGAAAAAATGATTTATATAAATTTGGTTACAAGGAAATGAACTCCCACCACCAAAAGGTATAACAGCTGTTCACATGCCACCATTGAGATGATCTGATCATTGATAGAATAGACATTTATTGTCAATAATATAGAACTGATAAAAATGCAGCCATACAAAAAGTAGCATTTGTTGATATAGTAATGAATTAATGCTATAAACATTTTGAAATAAATTCAGAAGAAAATCAGTTGTTGTTAAATGAAAAGCAAAATGCTGATGGAATTCATCAACTACTTATTTACACTAGAATCCAGTACAATCGTTGGATAAAACAAAAACTGCAATCTAATATCTCCCAGAAGATATGGGAACCAATAATATAAGGTGCTAGCAAAAAGAAATAACAAAATTGCAATATGAGATCTGGTAAAAAAAAAAAAAAAATGATGATTACTGATTATCCCAGTTGATAAAAGCATTGATTGAATCCAGTGACTTGATTCAAAAAGTTGTGAGTTTAGTTAAAGGGAGATAACTGATACTGAGACATCAGGAAGAGGCATGGCATATAGAACTAGAGCAATCTACTCGAGTGAATGAAATAAAGATCAGTTCAAAATTTCAATCATCTGAAGAAGGCTGGAATGTAGGCTGAAAAGTTGTGAATATAGTAACAAAGATGAGGACAACAGTCTGAATAGTGTAAATAATTACAATATCTCATTTTCGAAATATGTATATTCATCAAGTACATTTTAAAGAATTTAAAAATATGGATCAAACATTTAAATTTATTCATTATGGAATCATTTTTTCAATTTTTTTTATTGAAGAATAGTTTTAAAATAAAAATATTTTGACAAATTTCGTAATAAAAAGGAAGGATATTTTATGAAAAAACGTTTTAAGTTAAAAAAATTTATTGTTAAAATTTATTGTTAAAATTTAAAAAAAAAAATTAGGCTTAAAATTATTAACAATTTTAAAGTTAAAATTAAAATAGTTTTAAAATTTTAAATGTTTAAAATTAAAATTGAAAAATTCAGACCTAATATTTAAAGATCTTTGCTCCTTTTGTTTTAATTTAGAATTAAAATTTAGAAAAATTGATTCAAAATTCAAGAAACTTAAAAATGAAAAAAAATGTAGGTTTGTTCTTAATTTAAAATTTAAACCACTTAAAATTAAAAAATATAAAGTTTCATTTTTTTTTTTTTTTTTTTTTTTTTTTTCACAAGATGATGAAATGTCTTAATTTCTATATTGACATGACATTAATCAGGTACATTCTTGTTTTCTCACTGAAATCTGATTTTGGTTCAACAACAAAGACAAGAATTTCTTTACATATTTTTTTTTATTTCTTGGTTCATATACAAAATGAATAAATAATAGATATGTATAAAAATAAGAAAAAAAATTTCAAAATCAATGTGCTTTTCTTATTTTCCAATGGATTATACCTTCTCTCTATTTTTATATTTGTGTGTGGGGGTAAAATTATATATATATATATATATATATATATATATATATATATATATATATTGTGTGTTACACATTTTTAATTTCTTTAGTCTTCACTTTTAGTAAAAGAACCTTTGACTTATCTTTTTGAAAATCTCATTTGTAATCACAGAAGAATAAAGTATGTTTTAATAATAGAAAAACAAATTTTGATTTTTTTTTTTTTTTTTTTTTTTTTAATATGACTATTATTTGAATTCACTTTATTTAAGTATAAACTCTGATTTTGTTCTTGAAATAGTTTATTTAAAGCATTTTATTAAATAAATAAAACTCTTTAAATAAACCATTTCAAGATTGAAAAAGACTGAAAGAGAATTTGGGTTTGAAAAGTTAGGGCATTGGCACTGCTTTATAATTGGAATTGGGGTAAGCATGCAAAGAGAGAAAACTGGACTTGGGGTATGAATTTGATTCATCAATGTCGTCTTGTTGAAGTAGATTCACTCTTTGTTGAAGGGCTGTCACTTGCATCTTCAAAGAAGTGATTGTGTCTTCGAGTTCCTGCATAAAACAAAACCAATTAAGATAATCTTGTGAATTTCTAAAACAAAATTTTTATTCAATGAATCTTTCCAACACTTCTCCTCATTAATTTTATTTCATTATTTTAGCCTTACTCTCTGGCTTTTCATCTTCATGGAAATTTGTAAAGAGCACTTTGTCAACCGTCTTTGAGGATCTGAATTATCTTTACAACACTCTGCTCTATTCCACCTGTCAGAGAAATATATATCCATAGATAGTGTTCCCTTCAAAAATCCTTGAAGCTTTAGTGAATTCAAAATTTATTTGAGGAAGTCCTAAAAGCAGCGGAAACCAAAATGGATGAAATTGTTAGTCCGATAGAATCCTGGAATAGTAACATAACATCAGATGCAGCTAACAAGAACAGAAAAAGAATTTCCTTCAGAGTGAAATGAAGTACTAAATTGATAGGAAGAGGGTGGGTGAGGTTCTTTTATTGAATGGTTCATACTAAAAACTCATGAAAGGACATTAACTAATTAAAATTCTTTTCCTAAAAATATTCCAAGAGCTGTTTGTTTTTTGTTTTTTTGTTTGTTATAGTTTCAGACAATGCATTCTAAAAGTTTTTAGAATAAACCTGCTGAAATGCTGTAATAATAAGTTCAGTTATCTGAACAAAAATTGATAATGGCCCTTTTCAAAAATTGCAGAAGGTCTTTCTTCAGCCAATACTAACATCTTTAAAAACCCGTTTTATGCCAGCTAAATTTAGTAAGTAACTGTAAAATACATGATTTTACAAGGCTGTCTTTTGCATTACTGAAGTGGTAGAGCTTTAAAGTTTAATCGGGTCTTTTGAATCATTGACCTCCTATCTATGATACCAGCATTCATCTAAGTAGATCTTATCAGCTGGTAAACATACAAGAAAAATACTATTGACTAAATTAAAAACAGTTTGGCTTGATTCTTTTTGACAAATATATAGAAAGTGGCTTCCTTCATGGAAAAGGGAATATACGTTTGTTTCTTGTCAGGAAACATTTTTCTTTGATAAGGACTTCTCGATTTCTAGGCCAGTTGACATTAATTTCGCTGTTTAAGATAACAGATATATCAACTCCTTCTGGTGCTGGTGACTTCGAACAAGACAAATGAAAAGAAAGAAGAATGACAGATTGTTTTGTGGAATACAACAATGAGTTTTCTGCATTAATGTTGCCTCTACCCTAACTTAATCTGAATCCCATAGAACACCTTTGTAATGTGATGGAAAAGGATTTGAATCCTAGATGTGCAGTTAATCAGTCTAAATGAATTACTGTATGCCATAATAGCAACATGGGCATAAATTTTAAGTTTGCTTCTAGAACATCATTGGATGATTATTCAAAAAAGTGTTCAACCTTTTGTACCAGAAGAGAGTAATACATAATATCATAATCAACAAGTGTTGATAGTTTTAATCATTCCTTAATTATATGCTAAAGATTATAAATTTAAAACATGAAAAAAATACAAACAAAAACATTAGCACCTAATTAGCTGATTAAACCTAAATATATTTTGAGTGGATTTTATTTCTTTAAAATTATCAACTTTGTTTTTTGCCTTGCTATAAAATTACTTATGGGGTTAAGTTCTTAGAACAGACCCACAAATCTATGGGCTACCAGTCTGCTTCTTTATTCCCAACAGAAATTGATCCTTTCTTCCTGAGTTTCCTCTTGGAAATTAAAAAAGGAAAAAAAAAATGTGGTTGTGCATGAAGGAAGATAAGATAAAAAAGATATTTTGGGGTGCAAGGTGAAAAGCTAAGATCCACTGTTAAGTCATTTTGGACAAGTGATTTATCCCCTAAAATGATTATTTATTAAACACAGCTGCTGTTCTTTATTGAAAAAGGCTTTTGAAGATTCAAAGGAAAATGGTTGGTATTTTGGATGGGACGGATGGACAGGAATTTACAGTTTCCATAATGAGAAAATTAGTCTTCCTCTTCTTCTGGATGCTGCTGAAGGCTATTTTTAGCAGCAAGGATCTTTGAAAGATTCTGGAAACCTTACATAAACATTTTATTTATTTATTTTTTTTATATTTTTAAATTGATTTAAGAAAAAAGATTGTAATTAAAGCCTTTTTTTTTTTTTTTTACAAACAATCTTTTTTTTAGTATTGCTCAGTGGTATTGCAATTGTGACTTCAATCCCTGGATTTGGAAATAAGATGAACAAAAACTGAGCTATACGAAGACAGGACACACAATATCCCTAGGCATGGAAAGCAGAATGGGAAGAAATCTACTTTCCCCTAAATAAAGGGTTGAGTTTGAAATTTGCTGAAGTTTACCCAAATTGACAGGCACCTAGATAAGGTCAGAGGTCACAATGGGCAAAAATAATGGGGACATTAATCCAAATGTAAGTAATGTATTAATTTTTCAATTTTATTTTTTTCAATTCCATTGGTTGATAAAGCTTAGCATTTGAATCCTGCTGGAGAAAAAAGTGCTGAATTAAAAAAAGAAAAAAAAACACAGAACATGATAAGCATTAAGGTAGGAATGAATTTTGGGGCATTTCCTTTCTCCCTACTTTTGTCAAACACACACACACTGTACATATTTTAAAACATTTGAAGTCAATTCTATTAAAAAAGCATCAATTTGTTTGTGGCAGCTTTCTTTCATAGTAACCATTGTATTTCCTCGTACATGCTTATGACATTTCTCATCTTAATATACAGGGTGCAATAGATAAATTGAGCATCTAAATGGTGCAAAATGCAAATAACAATCATTTTAAGATATATTTACTAAAGATTACACAAAATATCTTGAAATATATTGAAATGAATGAAAATATCATGCCCTAGTTAGATGTTGAATTTGACCTCGCTTGCCAGTGCCATCTCTCCATACTTGAAGCTGAACACCAGTCTAAGATACAATAAATATAAAGTCCAATCCCCACCAGGCATTATTAAGCATATACTGAAGGATACTGAGTGCAGACTATCAAGAAATTCCTCGTCCAAAGATATCTTTGAGTTAAAGAAGAAAGAGTATGAGACAGTATTGAGAAACGAAGGGGGCACAGAATCAAATCAAACTTCAATCCTCAACCCAGCCGACAAGAAAGAGAAGCATATTTGGTTCATCCCCACCCCTTTTTAATTTAGAAGTGAAAACAAATGTAGGTAAAATATTTTTCAAACTGCTAAATATGCATTTCTTGAAAACTTCTTACAAAAAATCTTTAATAGAAAAACTGTAAAACTAAGTTTTACTACTGCACAAATAATCTAGATAATCTTTTTAAAAAAAAGCGTAACATGAGGAAGTTGAAAACAGCTGAAAATAACAGCAGCACTGATACCATCTCCTGCAACTGCAGACAAAAACAAGTGCCTTTTGGAAGGCAGCTGTAATGGCGTGAGCATGGTGTGTGTGTATATATATATATATATATATATATATATATAAGTGAAGGTGGAGAATTCTGTGGGGCAGAACAAAGTCTATGTAGGATGTACACAAGGCATATTTAAGGTGGTACAACCATAGGTTATCTTTCAAGCTGGAAAGTCATAGCCAATGTACAAAGCTGGCAAGCCATGTGTCAGAATTGCAAAAAGAAATGCAGTAGAAGCCCAAGTATAAAGTAGAGAGTACTCAATGAGAGTTAAGCCTTACAGAACTATTTATAATGTTTGTAGGCTGTATCAGGAGGAAAAGTTGGCTATAATGACATACCCAGACAAAAGCAATTTGTTGAATCAAGGTCTGAGGTTATGTCTAAATGTAGGCAGATTAACAAATGTACTTTAGATCAGGACGAGATGATGAAAATGTTTTATATTTTCTCATTACTTCCGGTTCCAAATCTTCCCTCTCCCCTCCCTTTCTGATATTTATAATTTGTGGCATTTAGTCAATCTATATAAGTGGGCTTAATTAGTACTACAGATTAACCATTAACTATCCTGATGAGACTGTAACTGATATATTTTTTTTATATATATATCAAGAACAATGTTGGAGAAAAATGTATGACAAAGTGGAAAGTTTTCTTGTTACGCATTTCATCCTTTAGGACTGCATCAGACTAAATTTATTATGTTTGTGGGACGACATGTGCACAAACAAGAGATTCTAGGAATCTTAATTTTTTTATTTAATCTAGCCGATTTCATTTAGATTCATTTTTCTTTGTAATGAATTATTTTCTCTTTTGATCAGTGTCACATTTTTCATGTCAAAATTGTGCTCAGTCTTGTTACATTCAGTAACCAATGCATTTGATGTATTGGTTTGTAAAATGTCCCTTTTGTGTTCATATATTTTTAGATTCCTTGAGGTTTCTTTTATGGAAATTTGTGTTCAGGCTCTTTAACTATGCTAAATTAAGTTCTAAACTAAACCTAAGTATAATCTAGCACAGCATTAAAAAAGAAAGTTACTCTCTTTCGTGTGTATGTTGAGTGAGTGACTAACTACCAGTTGACTTTGAAATAGTGAGTTTTTTTTTTTGTTTTGTTTTTTATTTTTTAATCCTAAATTTCACCTGAGCTTAAAATGACATGGGTGCAAAAATTGTAAACTACTTCAGTCACAAGGCCTGTACGTACATACATACATTATATATAAACATATATATAATGTTTCATGGAATGGACAAGGAAAACTTTGTAAATGTTTTAATTCACTTTCTCTTGTGTTTGTCCTTTATGAAGACTAAGAGTCTGTAGAAACAATCTGTAGTGATTATTGTCCAAAATGATTTCTGCTAATTTTTCAGTCATTTTCAAGGTGGTCATTGTTAGTATATTATTGGGCTTTGTATTTTGTGTTGTATAGAAGTAGCAGTAATTCTATATTTGGATGTCTTCAGAACACTTTCAAATTTGTTTTGGCAAGTTTCAAAGCATGTAGTGTTGACTCTTGGTCTGTACTGTTTTATAAAAATGGCTTGTATTATTTTTAAATGGTCTTTTACAATTAGATGTTTTTAAAATGACAGCATTATCTGTGAGAATTTTTTTATGGGAGTGGGGAGCTGAGTAGTGTCTAGTGTTTCCTTATCAAACTAAGATCACTCAAGTGGGTAGATAGACATTAAAGATTTAAATGTACATATATTGCATAGTAAATTCATTTTGTTTATAATTTTATGCATTTGTTTACAGTAAAAATGTTAATGTTGTATATTTTTAGTATTGGTGATGTTTAATTTCTATAGGAATAATCTTATTTAATTATTGGTAATGTAGTTGGGGAAATTGTTGTTAACTAATGTTTGTTTTATATGTTTAAATTGATTGAGAAATATTTCGTGGGGAGAGATTAGGTGTGCTTGATTTTAGAAAGTGTTTTTTATCACTTCTCTTTTATATTATTGTGGATATTTTCTTTTCTAATTGAAGGCAGGAGGGTCTAGTTAGTGGATTTTTTATATAAAAGAGGTTAAATAGTTATGTGGAAACATCAAGAAACAGAATTTTATTGTTAACATTAAGTTCATATGAGAATTTATAAATAGAAACTAAAGTAGAAGATTGTGTTGGACCAAACTTCCAAGTGAAGAAAGAAACATTTAGAAAATCAGCATTTAATGTTCTAGCTTTTTTCCAAGTTTACACTGACTTACCTCAGCCATGAACCAGGCTCAAAGACCGGCTACTATGAAGATACAGTAATCTTTTGGCCATAACCCAGCATCAAAATCCTGGCTTTTACCTCATTTGAAACACTGATCATCGAGATAATCTTTGCCATGAAGCAGGCTCAAATCGTAAAACCAAGGAAGTTGATCAGTCTCTCTATAAATCATTCCTTGTTATTGCCTACAAATAAATGCAAAATAAATTCTATTCATTGAAAAGGCCTGCTAGGCCACCAATCAGGATAGAATCTTTAAGGCTTATTTGTCTCTGTATTGAAGAGAATAAACTCCAAAGAGAGAAACTGACTACTCAGATCACAAATGCCCAAATTTGGAAACCTGAATCACAGACAAAAGACTATATTCATATGGTCGAAGTGAGCTGATATTGCAAGTTCCTATTTATAAATAACTAGCAGCTTTGTCAGTAAAGAGTTATGTGTTTATAACATGGCAACTTTTGATGTTCATGGATTAACCAGTTTATATTTAGTTAGTAAAAGAAATTCAAAAGCAAAGTGCTTCTTGACAAACAGTTTGCATTGTGAACACAATTTCATATATAAAGAAGAATCTTCTATTTGTCACTTATCAAAGTGCATTGTGCAACCCTGGATCAAAAAAGCAGTGGATGCTTATGCAGCAAATAAACAAAAAATATGGCACAAATATATTTTAGCTTCATGAAATATTATCTCAAACAAATTAGTGTGGGGATTCCATAATTTTTGCCAGGGATGATACAAAGTAAATTATTTTTATTTTATTTATTTAATTTTTTGTTACTGGTAATTCCTTTTGATGATTTTCATTTCCTTAAAATGATTTTCATAAAAACCCAGTGTAAAATTTAAACTTTTTTTTATTTTTTCAATTGTGGACAACTTTACTGTTTTGTATACATCTCTTTTCTAGGTCAAAAGACTTTATGAATTTAAGTGCAGTAGTAGATTTGATAACAAGGTCTTTATCAATTCACAGTTAAATTGGCATGACACAATTATAAGTTCTAAGTTAACTCACACTTCTTTTTGTGGAACTCTCTTCCAGCTGCTTTAATTTCAATACAATCTCAATCATTATGTAATGTCATCCTCTTTTATTGTTCTCACTACTTACTAATATCTCTTATTTCTTTCACAGTCAGGAACTCTTGAGTCTTAGTGGCTTTACTCCCTGGCTTAGGGTGAAATGATTAAAAAAACTGTTTTAGTAACTGTTTATTAAGACTATAATTTCTTCAAACAAGAAAAATATCTATGTTCTTTGACTGGTGATGCAGAAAATAAACATTAAACATTGATGCTTATGACGACAATACATTTTTCATTTAAAACACCAAGATTGTGAAATAAACTCATCTTAAGTCAGAATTTTTGAGACAAAGAATTATTTTTATGTATTACTATTCAACCAGCATCTTCATCTTGTTTTTTATATTCAATGTTTCATCCATTGAACCCTTCAGCTTTTGGCCATTATACTTGGTAACTATCTTGGAATTTTGAACCAAACCCTTTATTCAATCAATGGGGTTAAATTGTTCTCATTCTCCTGTCTATGCTCAGGGGAGATAACTCATATCAATTCATACTCACCAGTTTTTTTCACCATTGTGTTGCTTGTGTGTTTCTTCCACTGAGCCAGTGTATGTCCCTTTTCAGCAGTAACAGATCCAGGGATTGAACTCACTACTACCAGGGAAACATGTTTTAACCAATGCTTTAAGCCACTGAAAATCTGGTGAAATTCTGTAGCCTTAAACCTTTTTTTCAGAAGAAATAGACACGTGACACACAAGTGAATAAGACTGACATAATTCACTGATCGGATCAGGATTGAATTCATAAATGTCAGCAAACTAAATGATTTAACAAACTCTTTAGTTGACATCAACATATGTTTCCTTAAAAGCTGTGAGTTCAATCTTTGGGTCTGGTAGTGCTGAAAAATCTTGTACTCTGGTTCAGTAGAAAAAAAGTGACAAAAGTAAATAAGACGGGTGAATATTAACTGATATGAGTTATCTCCCCTGAGCATGGAAAGTAGAACGGGAACCAATCTACTCCTTGAAGAAAGCCACATATGGTATAACAGATAAAAAACATTGAGAATAACAACCCAAATAAACATGGCCTTTGCCACAAGATCAAGGGCTGTGGTGTCTCTGGATGAAGATTTGGTTCCATACAATCATTTTTTACTAATTGTGTAATGAAGGTCACATTGAATGGGCACACTTCTATTTTTCCCATTAATGTGGTGGTGGGGTCTGCTGGGGCTCTATCCTTAAACCTATGCTGTTTTTTATCTTCATCAATTCCCAACTAGGAATTTACATAACTAAAGGATGACACAACTATTTACTCTTGTCTAAGTTAAAAGTTAAACAGGTTTGACAAAGTCAAACTGGCAACTGCTCTCAAAAAGACCTTCAATCAATGGTTGAATGGTCTGTAAATTTTAATGCCTCTAAAACAAAATTGCTTTCATCTAATCACCATAGACAACCTTTTCTGCCTGCCATCAGCATGGCTGATGCTAACCTCCAGGAAAGCAAATCTTTACACATTCTTGGGCTCAAGTTTTCTACTGATATGAAGTGGAATGGTTATATTAAATCAATTGCTAGGTCTACTGCTAGGAAAGTTGGTTTGCTGTGTTGTATTAGACAATTTTTCTCATCAGAATGCATATTGCGCATTTATAAATCTACCATTCATGCATTGAATACTGCTGCTGCCTTATCTGGTCTGGTGCTCCAACTATATAATTTAAGATTATTGTGAAAATTCAAAGAAAAGTTTGTAATGTAATCAATTCTGATCTGGCATTTTGATTTCAGTCCCTTTCCCACTATCATGATGTAGCTTCTCTCTGTCTCTTTTCTACAAATATTTTCATGGTAATTGTTGTGATAAACTTTCCTCCCTGGTGCAGCCATTGCATGAACATGCTACTAGATTGGCAACTAAGTCTCACTGTTTTGCTGTTAAACTAGCTAGATGCAACTGTATGTTCTATTCCAGTAAATTCTTTACTCGCAATTCTTGCCTGTGGAACTCCATTCTGATTTATTGCTTCCCTGCTACATACAATCCTCAAGAACTGCAATGTCAATTGTCATCTTCTGTCTCCCTGAACCCTGTTCTTTTATTGTTCTTTCTCCCTATCTTTTCTAACCAAAATCTTTTCATTCTTTCACTCCAAGTAACCCCTTGCATTCTAGTGGCATTTTCATGCTTCAAATGATTAAAAAAAAAAAAAAAAAGTATTGATCCAGATAGCAAAGTATATGATAATTCCTCAGCTAAAAAGTTCCAACTAAAATTAACTTTTGACCATATCATGTTGAAATACTAGTTCTTATACGATTACCAAAGTTAAGCAATGTTGAGTTATTACCTAAATGTATTACTCCTTGAGATTACCAAGTGCTGTAAGCTTGGATGGGTGGTGTAGTGGATAATGGCTCAGAAGTGGAAATTGGAGAGCAGAGTTCCAATTCCAGTCTGGTTCTATTCATTTACACACAAGTAAAACAAAGGTATGAATCCCAGTTAGAGGTTAATTTGTAGCACTTGTATCAATAAATCATTATTATATCTCAAAACTTAGAATCTAAAAATATTTACTGGCTTTAAATAACCTGCAAAAGATTGATAAGCTATAAAAAACAGTTAACCCAACTGGAAAAAAAACTTATTTTTTATATGAAGAATGGGGATGAAACAATATGGTCAGGAATAAACTGAATAAGTCGCTATATAATGTCTTTTGATATACCTCTGATGCCTATTCAGTAAGGCTCTGTTCATGTCAGACAGGCTCTCAGGGATAGATTGCAAATTTAAATCTCATCAGAAGCAACTTTATTTCTAATCTACATTGCTTAAGAGCTGTAGAATGCAAAATGATTTGAGTGTTGCAAAATTAAAACAGAAACTTGTCTAGAATTAATAAAAGTAGTCTAAATTGGGTGTGGATTCTTGCCAAACATGGATTGTGACTTAGTTTGAATTTAGAGTGTACAATAGTGCCAATGTCAGGCAGGCTTACTTCGATGCTATAGAGACCCCTCACAAACCTTGAGTAACAATTCTAAATGGATATTAGCCTTTGGGCAAAGTCAGGTGATTTGGTTAGTTATTTAGTTGTTTTCCTCTGTTAATGAAATTTGATCCATTTTACTAGATTTTTTTCCCCTCATACCTCAGGGAACAAATACTCTGTATTTTATTTGTAAAACTCCATCCGTCACATTGTGTTTTATCAGTTATAAGTTTTTAATGCCAGGTTCCAGTTATTATGAGAGAAAGGAAAAATAAGAATAGATAAAACTAATTAAATTATTTTTAGGTTTATTTCCATCACATTTTGAAAATCTCTCTCAGCATATAATAAGTCATCGTAAAATTTGCTTTAGAGAATTTTATTAAATTTTCTGCAGAAATTTCCATTCAAAAAAAAAAAAAAAACGAACATTGCTTAATTTTCAGATTCCTGCTAAAAATTAAGTCAAAATATTTTATTTTAGCTTCTTTTTATATATATATATATATATATATATATATATATATATATATATATATATATTGAAATAGAATCAATATTTTGAAAAGGAAATCTGTCTTAAAAGTAGACAACTGACTATAATCTTTATTTCTTAGCATTTATCTGTTCCTATAAATTGATTAGTGGTTATCACTCACGATTGAGTGTCAGCAGATTTACTCAGATCCTGAGTAATTTCAGAGTATTCTCTATTTCCTAAAAAAATTTTTTTCCCTCCCATGGACATTACCATCAGGGCTGGTATGTACTACCCACTAATCTCTGATCTGGCAGCAAGCCTGATTGAAGCTATGGACAGTGCTCTGTGATCCTCACTATTTTATCAATATTTGCTTTTTCTACTTACATTTATATACGTTACAGACTAAGCTATACACGACTAACTAATAAAATGTGAAAGTCTTCTGCAGATTTTGGTGTCTTTTTTTTTTTTTTTTTTGCTCATGCTAAATCTAAAAAAAAGAAACCACGATAGATAAAAAAAATAGGGAATTTTATCCACAATGTTAAATCATCCAACTTTTAACAAGAAAAATCTCAAGTTGATGTTAAAAATTGCTGCAAAACATTGTTGATCTATTATGACACATCTCTAATTTGTACTTAGATACATTGTGTTTACTTTCAATTTTTCTAGTTGAATTGTTTACCTATATTGCATATATGATCCATTATTGTACATAATTAGATTACAATAAAAAATGTGCATTTTTATATGAATACTACCTTTATGAAAATAGAAATAGTGGGGAATGGGCCCAAGACTCTTGCAAGAGCCCTGGTTACCATTGTAGTATGTGATTGATACCAGCAAATACCAGAGATTTGAATTGAATATTAATAAGAAACCTTTGTTCTAAGAAGTTGATCTGTGATGACCCCAATATATACTGAACTAGACTTTAAACTCACTCACTTTCACACTATAGTGTATCAAAATAGCCAGGTGTGTATCAAAGTTGAACTGAAAGTTAATCTCATCATGACTACGTGCAGATTCAGGCCTCAAAGAATTGTCAGTAATTGATTCTGGCATTGACAAGGTTGACACAGCTGATCTTAGGATATGCACATACTGGAAAACCAGATGATAGCAAGTTACAGAAGCACCACACATGAGTGGGAAAGGTCAGGAATTGTTAAAATCTTTGCAATAATAGCAATGTTCCAAATTCCTAAAACCATAAGCCTTAATGCTGACATAAATAAAATTCAGAAGTGAATAAGTAATAAACTCTATTTGTAAAAGATTTAGTCTTGTATATTCTTATTGGTTTTGTATAACATTAAACCATGGATTTCAAGGTAGAATTTCAGTATATTCAATAGTGAACACAATGTGTTAGACTTTTAGACATAAACACATTAGTATTATCAGCAGATGGACAGGCACGTCTTTCCTTACTGGATGAGGAGTTAATCCTAATGGACTTCACCCTGCTTCATGCTGTTATCTCTGCTATGAACATTGTGGACTGCAGGGACATGGAGTGATTGTGAAAAGACAAAACTTATGAAGGGCTACAAAGGACAAGAAGCTGTGGAGAACCTTGATTGCTGACGTCACAAAGGGACATACCAGATTACTATCAGCAGTAGAATCCTTGTACAACAAACTAAAACTTTGGAACAAATAATATGGCTCATTCACAAATATACACACACACACACACACACACATCTATATATATATATATATATATATATATGTATATGTCTGAATGCTTGTTTCTGCTAGAATAGCTAGCTAATACCTGTTGCAGATTCCTGCTCAGGGACATTCGTTTGTTTACCATCCATGGAACTGACCTGTGGTTGATACAACAACTATGCTGAGCAGACCTTAGTTACAGTTTCTGGGAGAGAACACATTATCTGGCATGTTCGAGGGTTTTGTTAAACAAGGCCACTGCAATCAAACCCTCAGTCATGATGGCTTGTTACTTTGTGCCCTCACAGAAAGTGACACCTTATACTGAAATCATGTATACATGCATTAGTTTGACTTTTACCAAAAATATCTAATCATATCCGGCCTTGACTGGGAATGTACAATTGTATAAACATGGGATGGGTTAAAAATGATGAAGGATTTGTATGTATCAATAACAACTTAGTGTATTAATGCAACTGAAGATTGTGAAGCTGCAGTTGGTGAAAAAATTGACTGAACATCAAAATATGACAGAAAACCAGGCAGTTGATGAGGATAATGTGTACTCAATGTAGACGTAAATAATTTTATGCAGGAAGGTCATGAAGATAGTCCATTATCTTCATTAGAGATCTGTATTAATTTTATTCATATGCAATCACATCACAATCTTGGGGGCCTGATAGTTGGGGTAGAGGCATTTATCTTTTTCTGTATGAAAATTCTGTCCCTCTTTTATTAAGAACACTTCCCCCCCCCACCCTCTGCTTATTGAGAAAAATTCTGACCCCTTCCCTCTTACCTAAGAGAAGAGGACACTTGATAATTCTTCAGTTATCAAATATGCACTTGGATTCCAGTAGTTTAGTATTTTATTAAATAACATTTATTGAATTAGGTATATACCCAAGCCAGGAGAATTTACCAAATTTTAGTATTTATTAGTCCCCTTTTAATCAATTACTTAAAATTTATAAAATCTAAACAAAGAAAAAAAATTATATTGAGAATTAATCTGAATTTGGAGAAGTAATGGTGAGAATAGCCATTTCCATACAGGAAACATTTGGCATTCATTGACCAAACATTTAGCATTACTGTTGGTTGAAATTTATAAAATCTTTTTCAGGAAATTGAATTAGAGACCTAAGTTCACTATGATTGTTCTATCTGGAATTGGTGAGGCTTTCCTTCCAAGTCTTTTGTTTGAGGTCATGTGGAAAGTTAACACCTCGTTTATCTATTTTCCCCTTCTAATTACATGTGCTACTCATTTTTGTTGTCGCTGGAAATCTGGAGCCTCTTAGAATTATTTAATTTAATACATGTATAATATTTAAAAAGATCATGTCAGCTTACCTGATGTACAGATGATGGCATCAGGCCTTTGATTTTGTCTTCATACTGAAGGCGGATTTGGGTCATCTGCAATGGAAAAAAATATTCAGGTTGATGATGAAAGTTGAGGACATTTTATTCAAGTGATTTACTAATTTAGTTTCTTCTATTTTTCTGTTCCTAATACAAAATCCTGTTTTATTTTTAATTTGTGGCCAAAGCAATTTATGTTTATACAAACATCACAAACTAATGTAAATAATTTTGAACATCATTTCATGCATATCAGCTGAGATGTGAAAGTGAAGAAACAATATCCTCTTTTGCCTGTTGTCCTCAAAATGCACTTTAAAATCTTCTCATGAGTTTTATTGAAAACAATGCAAGAACATTTCTTACTAATATATATATATATATATATATATATATATATATATATATATATTTTAATTTTAATGTTACTTAATTGTTTTTAATGTACTTAAACAATTTCAAACAAAAATGAATGGTTTTTTTCTTTTTTTTTTCCTTTAATATGTAAGCAAAAGGTGGAAGAAAGTTAAGAAATGAATAACATTTGTTCTTTTATTTCTTAGCGGATTTAACCAATTGGGTCAGTAAAAAAAAAAAAAAAAAAAAAAAATTTGTGTGCCAACAATAAGTTCAATCACAACTTTGTGGTCGTAAACAGCCCAGCAGACAAATTACTACCGAAAATGAGGCCAAAAATCCAACCTCACTTGCAACAGAGGAAATGCAATTTCACTTATCAAGCTCCAAAATCATTCTCCCCTTGTTAATCAAAGCAATAGCTTTCATTCAGAAGGCAGTTCTGATTGGCCATGCCAGTCAAGGAGGAAAGAACATTAGCATAGTTTTTCTGATACTTAAAGTCCTCTGGTTTAATAAACTCATGCACAGTGTCTTCCCCCATCTGAAGAAGTACTGGTCCTACCTCCAATGGTGACTATCCTTTCACTTCCTGAGCAATCACCATCAGTGTCACTTGCCAAAGTGTCCAAACCTACACAGGGATGCAAGTCTTTTATCTATCCTGGCATTCCATCAACCAGCGTAGTACGTGAGCTACTGAATCCAGTGATATGCCACACCTGGTAGCAAGTTGTACACTGGCTGTGTGGGGCTTCTACCTACACACGATTGTCCAGTTTGTATGCCATCAATTCTTTTACTCATTGAGTGCATCGCATCAATGCCTCTTAGCCAGAATTTGTACCAGTAAATCATGTTGGTTGACACAGTTGAGGGTATCACATCATCTTTAGAGATGACATTGTGCCAATATACTTCTTCCATTACAGAACACAGCTTCCTGGCAGTAATTCTCTTGATGCTGTGATGGCATCACTCGATTATGCCATTTCCTGATGAGATGTATGCACAGTGGAATCTGAGGTGTACTCCCCATGAATCCAAAAAGGCTTTAAAGAGCTCACTGCGGAATGCATTGTTGTTGCTAATGAGTAGTTCTGTCGGAGGTCCACATTCAAAGAATAATGCCGCCAAGTGGTCAATCATGCTTGCAGAATCCTATTGATACAGGTGTCACCAAATAGGGAAGTGGGTGGGACCACAGACAATCAGATAATGATTTCCATGGACTGTCACTCCTCCACATTCTCTGACCACCACTTTGACAGCAACTTTGGATAATGGTAGGATCAATCCGCCTCCTGAAATATAGGGTCTGTTTTATACCAGGATTTCGGCTTTGACAATACACCAATTTTAGTAGATCCATGTTGCAGTCGGTCGCTGATATTGCACAGACACATATCCCACTGGCTCTCACTCTTTCTTAATAGTGTCGAGCCATCTCTGAGGCACCTTTTTGTTAATCTATCTTCCTTTTTCTGGCTTGATCTGATCAGCTCTGTATCCACTGATAAGTTGTATTCAGTTACCAAGTTTCCTAATCTGTTTAGCCACCTTTGTATGAGAATTTCACTTGCAGCCTTTGCATGTATCCTGTCCTTCCCCATGAGAGTGTCTAATATCCACTTATGCACACATGCGGAATATGTAAACAAATGCAGCACTGTTGCATTCCATTGAAGGGCCACGGTTACTCCTTTAATGATGGTGTCCAATTCTGTCAGGTTGATATGTTGCGTATCCTTCTTTGGGCACAGCCAACATGCATCTTCCATGACTGTTCATTGAACTCAAGGGACCCTACTGTGTCAAGGGAGCTTGCATTGACTCAGACTTCAAATTCACATCTGTCAGTGCACCATTTATCACATACGGGTTTGTCTTGATGTACTTGATTAGATTTAACATGTAATTATGAATAAAGACAATAGGAAAACTTAACATATGCGTTTCTCATGCTCTGATGAATTTCATCAAAAGTCAAATGTAAGGATTTCATTTTGCAACAGGTATTTTTATTGTTTATAAATATATGTGGAAAAGTAAAATTCTTACATTTGCCCTGATGAAGTCCATCAGTGTTGGCTAAAATTAGTTTTCTTTTTGTTTTTATTCATATTTAGTTATATCTGAAATTTTACATGTGTGCACACACAAGTGAACATTAAATTCAACATTCATAGGCGACACTGTTTCATGCTAGATGCAATGAAACAGTCTATCATCTCCAAGTGTTGACTTCTATGTTCAATTTTATATTTACATAACCTCTATCTGATATTGAGCACTTTATCCCATAAATATAGCATACCTTAAATCTATATTACTTCATTTATATATATATATATATATATATATATATATATATATATATATAATACTAAAACTCTAATCTTGTTTGTAAGTATGTTTGTTTCTGAGATACAGCTAAAATGATACATAATACCCCAACTAATTTAAGAGCATATATTACCTTGAACCCCTGGTGAGTACAGTACCAAATTTAATTAAAATTAAATCAGGGCTAGGTTCATTTTTTTTTTCTCTGTTTTTGCAGCATTTTTAATAGGAAATTCAGTATTTGCTTTCAATATACATTCTTATATCAATCTGTGTCTATAAACAAACACTTGTATATTAGATTCCAACAATTCCAAGTGTGTGAAAAATAATAAACATTCATAATACATTATAACAACATTGTTAAATAAATTTTAATATACATAACAAAATATATATTTATACAATTCACTACACTACATTAGAACTATTTTATGAACTACTTGAAAGGTGAAGAGGCTGTGTGTGTCACATGACTTGATGGTAAATAAATATCCATGTTGTGTTATACATTTTGAAATAAGTGTCAGCTAGAAACAAGTACGTGTAATAAAAAAAAAATATACTTATTTTGAAAAAGACTACATGTGTTTTAAACTGTAACTCCAAATTTTTCATACAATGTGTGGATTATAAATCTCAGTGAAACAAATTTTCTTTTTACCATCTTTAAATAAAAATTAAAATGTGTAATTAATAATGAAATTGATACTGTTACCTCATCATTTTGTATTATGAACTGCTTTTAACAGAAACTCAACAAATTTAGGGGTGTTCTTTATATATATATATATATATATATATATATATATATATATACACACACACACACACTGTAAATTTGTGGTGTACAAGTCAAGTTTTCAGCCCTAAAAAATATTTCCAAACCTAAGGGTCAACATTTTGGGTATGAAATGCAAACCTTTACCCACTGAGTTGTAAATATCACTGTTAACAATGACTGTACACCACTTACCATACCCCACCAACAACAGGCTGCCACAAATATATCTCACCAAAACTTGTTTGGTGAAAATATTTGTCATATTAACACAGTGTTTATAATGTGAATGCTAGGGCCAGAATGGTCAGCGATTGGCCAGAGTGCCTCATGGGCATGTTATTGAGACAGTGATAGATTGCATGTGTCTGTTGGCACAAATTTAACAGAGGGCCTCAAGAATTCTGAAGTGTTGATATTCCATCCACACCCAGGTTAGCGACTGACTAAGACCACCCACAGGCTGGTGTTGAGCCAATGTGTGACATGCATTCCTGTGACGTCCTACAGCCTCTTAGAAGCCAAGTTGCTAACACTCTTCTAATAAAACAAATGAGGAAAAACAAATGGTTCTTTTCATTGATAATATTTTATACAGTAGTGTGGGGACCCAGAGACAACACAGAATGTAACAATAAAAATTGATATGAAGTAATAAGACTGTGGACATTTAATTACATTGTGATACTAAGTCATACCAATACAATACCTGGTACCTACCAGTGTGTGTTGTAGGTTTTTGCTATACAATACATATAGAAAGATATTATGATTAGTGTCTCAGTATACAGCTAAGTGGTTTAATGTTGTGTAATTTTGGCACTGGTTATCGTATACTATAGTTTAACTTCATTTACTGGTGGAACTAAATTTTAGGCCATTGGTACTCTAATGCATGTTTCAAGGTTGACCAATATGATAGGTATAGACCTAACTCATAATGTTGAGCTAAAATCTTGGTCAACTTGTACACTGCAATTTACAGTATATAGCAATAATAATACATTGTATTTCTAAAAATTGGTTGAGCAAGATAATTCTGGAAGATAATTTATCTAAGGGAAGCAGTGTTTATGCCAAAATATGGATGCAGCATTAATAATAATAAATATTATTATTCATTTTGTTGTTGAATGTCCTTTCTAGGTTTCTTTTTAACACAAGACTTGAATGAAAATTTCCAAAACAATTTGCATTATAAAAAATTATTTATCAAGAAAAATGATTTGTGAAAATAAAACCAATTTATCATCAAATCTCCTATGAGACTTGATGTTATATATGATGTGGGGCTAAAAGTTTTAATGGACTAATTGAACAGACTAGGAAGTGGACCATGCTGAGTTCTTTTCAACATGCCATCATATATATATATATATATATATATATATATATATATATATATATGATCGTTTACAGTTCTGTTAATTTTGTCACATCCTGGGTATGACGGTAAACTACATCCGCGTCCTGGGTATGATGTTAAACTACATCCGCGTCCTGGGTACGGCGATAAACTGCATCCAACAGCAAGGTCTCACATAATGTTTTCAGAAAAATAATGTTGCCAGCTCTAAGTTTTTGAAACAATAATGTTGCCATCTATACGTTTTTTTGTAAAAGAGTAATGTTGCCAGCTATACGTTTTTTTGTTAAAAAAAAAAAGTAATGTTGCCAGCTATACGTTTTTAGTAAAAAAAAAAAAAAAATGTTGCCAGCTATACGTTTTTAGTAAAAAAAAAAAAAAAAAATGTTGCCAGCTATACGTTTTTTTGAAACAATAATGTTGCCAGTTATACATTTTTTTATTCCATACAAAATAGGCATTTAAAATTCATATAAACTGGATTTGGCATTAAATAACCCACAGTGGTTGATATGCCATAAAACCCAAACAATTAATTTTGTCATTCAATATAATTTTGACACTGTTTATTTTTTCAATCTTTTTTTTTTTTTTTTGTTTTAAGTATTTCTCCATGTTCCTCCATTTTAACAATCAAATCTCAGAAATTTTACCTTCTCCTCATAATTGGCTGTTTCTTCTTCCAGTTGTCTTCCTAGGGTTCGCACTTTTCTGTGTTCATTGTCATACTCTTGTTGTAAAGCCTGACAAAAAAAAATCGACCAAAAGAATTATGCGTTTAGTGAATATAACTTGAAAATAAAGGAATTTTTAACTTTTGGGATTCATTAAAAAAAAAAAAAAATAATAATTTTCCAACATTTGAAGGTCATTTTCTCTGCCTTCAGTCACTGTCTTGTTTCACCATTTCCAATAAAAAAAATATCTTAGAATTTATGAAACAGAAAATCTGTCAAGCTGAATGTTATTTCCTGATATTCAATCATTTGTTACAAACTATTTAGTATTGAATTTTCCTATTTGTTATTATTTATGACACTCTGGAATAAAGCTGTTTTATTGCTATAAATTGATAAAACACATAAAATCTGAGAATATTGGAGAATGGTTACAATATATTTTAATTCCACAACAGTTGTGCTAGGGACATTTTTCCTGATAACACTGTCAAGCTATATGAGTTTGTCATGGAAATTTCTGTTCTCAATTAAAAGAACTGACACTACTGTAGGATTGTAGAGGCACCATATCTACACCAATAGTGATGTGTCTTAGAGCAAGATAGCCTGATGGAGCCCAACCATCTCCAGGCTGATTTGAATTCAGTTTTCCTTCTCATAGACTGGTTGCTACATTAGGAATCCATCTGTCCTGCTATTTACCCATAGCTGGGGGGCAACGAACTGGATTCATAACTTTCCCAAAGGTATGAACACATAAGTGAATGTAATGAACTTGACCGGAATTTGAACTTGCCTCTCTGGTTCCTAAATTCAAGCTGTTATCCATTACTCCATGTTTCTGCCACTATTGTTCAATCCAGTACAAATTATTCAGGAAACTGAATTTTGTGCTACAGTATTAAAGAAATTATAAGACTGATATAAGATTAAAGATAAGATTTCTTTGCTCTCCCCAAATTCTTCCAAAAGACATTAATTCATATCTGTGAAACACTCTCCTGTCGGGTTACTCGGTCAATAGTGAAACACCACTGACTGAGCTTGTGTAATGTGTGAATGTCATATTTACAATGATTTTGAGTAGATTTCTTATGTTTTGAGGTTTTGTTAAGCAAAACATTGCATCATCTAAGGTCTGTCATCTCTTTTGTAATTACTGATTTTTTTTTTTCTCTAAGAGTAAAAATTGCTGTCAAAATGCTGGACAAGATTAAGGAGAATGTAAGAAGACATCTAATGGCAACTCAAAAAGTGAAGTTTCCAGATACCTTTGAAAAGTGGGTGGTGCTGTGATAAATGAGATTTTACAAAGAGTACTATAAAAGGACTAAGTTGCCACTGCTCTAGGTAGGATATTTTTTTTCTGATTAACATTACAGTTCTCTACAGTTGATGATATCAGCTCAAATATATCCTGAAAAGAGGACATTGTCTTCAGTATATTTAAAACATTGAAGTAAGAATATATTATCTTAACAAAATAATAATAGAAATACTATTGTTCACTCAATACAATTTCAAGAGCCACTTAATGTAGAAGGCTTTTCTAGAGAAATAGGATATATAGATATATAGAATAGATCCTGGATAACTCTAGACTTGAAGAGGTTAAGATTGTAGTGATTGGAGAAACATCCTCTCAGGAGTTTTTCCACCAAGTAACAGTTCTTAAGAACTTCCTTCTTATTAATGGAATGTGGATGATTCAACACTGTATACGTGGCATGGCAGGTCCTAGCTGTGAAGGTCTGAACTGGTGGAACTAAGGAATGGAATGCTTATTTCGTTTGATCTGGAAATGGCAATAATAATGAGAGGCTAGTGATGTTTTTGTCTGTGCAAAAGGGGGTGTAGGGTAGGAGATAATTCATCACCCACAAGACCGCGTAATCACTTTTGAACCCTGTCAACACTGGAAAGAGGATTTGGCATCTCTATCCAAGGTATAGCAGCCATATGTCTTTTTTGGGTCTGTTGTGGCTCTTGTAATGATAGAGCATGGCAGGAGGAGCCAGACACTTTTTGAAGCAGTATAACCATTTTCCCACCTCTTTAGTGATGGATCATATGAGTACCACTTGTGGTCTCAAGTGAGCTTCAGTCCTCATAGATGCTCAAGGCAAGGGTGTCTCATTTGAGAGTGCAAACGTTCATCATGAAAGCAAAATTCAGGGTCTTCTCATGTTACTAGCTTTGTTTCAAGGCATTGAATGTTACAAGTCAGTTTTTCTCTGATTGAGCTGTTAAGAGGTAAGCTCAGACCGACTGCCAGGTCCTGGTCATCTAGACTTTTAGAGATGGTACAAGTTTGTTTCATCGCAATTATATGTAATTCTAAAATGAAACATTTTACAATTATTTTAAAGATAAAACAATCAGCAGGATTTCTTGTCTTCAAGAACCTTACAATTTGGATGTGTATCTAATCTCATCCTGTTCTTTTCAAACCAGTCTGTAAAGAAATGGCCTGTTAAATTGAGTTTGTATTTAAATCCATTTAAGCAAACAAATATACAAATGTATTCTTTCTTTTGTTTCTTTCTTTTGTTTTTTGTTTTTTTAAGAAAGACAAAAATTATAATTTTATATCATCTCTATTTTGCCAACCTCTACTATTTCTGCCAAGATATGACACTAACATAAGAAATTAGGTAGATTGCAAAAATACCGAAATAATTCGCTTTCTCTGAGAAGAAAAAAAAATAGCAAAGTTGTTTGTCTTCTGAATCTAAAGAAAATATTGATTTGAGCCTGTTATTATTTTTACTAAAAATACAATACTTTGCCATCTTAGGAGTTCTTAATGATAATATTATCCCATGTCTGCAAACGACAAAAGCAATATTGGCAAATATCTTGGTAACATACCAGGAGAGCACTGGTGTTCTGTCTTCGGATCAGTTTCACTTCTTGTTCGTGGTTGCTGTGATGTGCAGTTAATTTTTGCTCGAGTGTCTCCCGTTGCCTGTAATCAGTAACAATAAAATAACAATGAATCTATATCAACAATCTCCATGTGAATGGCTTCACAATAGCTCAGCTGCAAATAAATGCCACTGAAAGTGGCATTTACAGTCTGCTAGTGTAATGTTATCGAAGTATGGACTAATAAAAAACAAGAGACTAAATCTCTCGCATGTAATTGTGTGTGTGTGTATGTATGTGTGTATATATATATATATATATATATATATTCAACTCTGGTCTTTGTCGATTATGTCTTTGAGTATATGGTTTTGAACAGTAGCCTGGTGGATTAAAGTATTGCTTTATGAATTTGATAGCATAGAAATAGTGAGTTCAATCTCTGGGCTGGGTAGTATGGTCTTAGACTTGCTGGAAACCATAATAACTGTGCAGTCCTAAAAAAACAAACAGGACAATCTATTTGCACAGATGAAATAAATAGCTGAGTTCTCTGAAGGTTGCCCAGATTGCACAACCAATGTCTGAAGAAGACTAATGGACACAAGAGCCAAAATGTTGGGATAATAATAAAAGATGAGGATATTATCCTCCATGTAAATAATGATTCCTACTCTCTCCAACACTCTTTAACCTGTTTCTGGGGAGAATTATGCAGGAGACCCTAACCCACAATGAAAACACTTTTATCTCTATCAGAAGTAGATCCCCCACCCCTGATTGCAACCTGCGTTTTGCAGAATGATATTGAGCTGCAAGCTGAGTAACGGTGAACTGCAAGACCTGACCAACGATAGAGTGGGTGCATGTGAAATGGAACCCAACATAGAGAAATCCAAATTAATGGTACATAGCACAAGCAGCATTTTTGCGAGAATCACCATGGACAGTGAACCACTAGCAGAAAATATTCAACTTCAGATATTTGGAAGCAGCCCTGTCAAAAGGTGACACCTGTAATGTAGAAATCTGCAAAGGATCAACACAGCAGCAATGGCCAGACTGGAAGCAATATGAAAGGACATCAACTTTCATACTAAGTTCAAAAGCTCTCTATAAATCATCACTTTCTCACTCTGCCATAAGATTGCCTCCCTGTGCCTTTTTCTATAAATACTTTCATGGTAATTGTTATCCTTAAACTTTATGAGTTTAGGCACAGTTCTAGACTAGCAATGTGCTCTCAATTTACAGTTGGGTTGGCTTAGATGTAGCCATAATTTCTATGCTAACAATTCTTTTCTCGCTTGTGGTACTCCCTTCCAGCTCCATAATTTCCAGCCAACTTTAATCTGCAAAAATTTAAATATAATGCCAATTGCTATCTACTGTCCTTCTGATTACTCTTTTTCTCTTCCCGCTCATTGGTAATATTTGTTTCTAATTCTTTCACACCAAGTAACCCATCATCTTAGTGGCTTTATTGCCTTGCTTGGGGTGAACTTGATTAAAAGAGAAAAAAGAATTTATTTTATTGCCTCTACTTTTGATTAACTGTGTAAGATTTAATTTTTCTTTTCAAGGCAAATTTGAGTCAATTTGTTAAAACAAAATGTTGCTGTATTATAAATATTTCAGCTAAGTGTCACTCCAGGATGTGACACTCTAACTGCCACCCTTTCTCAGAGAACCTATCTGACCGACCCACCTCCAGAGAAGAAAAATCCACAAAAACAGCAGGATTACAATAAATGATCATATATACAAATCAGCTTGTTGATATGTTAAAAATATATTTTCGCTAAAAAATAAAGCATTATAAAGACATACTCTGACTTCATATTAATACACAGTATATCCTCCTTAGGGATTAACACATGCCTGTACTGTCTCTCTCATACAGGTGACCATGCAGATGGTGAATACCATCTTGCAATATATTATTACACACTTCTTTCACCTGTTGATATGGTGATTTGCAAATGGAAAAGTCTGGCATTATCTCATCAATTCCCCCTACATTTTCAATTGGGAACAACTCTGGTAATTGTGCGGGCCAGAAGTAGAGTATGTTGAGTAATATGGGCATCATATAGGCAGGCATTATCCTACTGAAATACTACCTTCTATTGCTGAAATGGCAGTAGAGTGGCACAATGTTTTGAAGCAAAGGCATGACACAAACATGATTGTCATCGTGTTTTCTGATATTGAAGTTAAGCAGGTCTTTTATGGTATTGCAAAATTCCTGATGTAGCAGTAAATTATGAGGCATGCACATGTCTTTATTCTAGGAAAATATGAATGATGTATCAGTGTTTAGTTACATATGCTGTATTGTGATTTTGTCGAGCCCTCATTCATTACTCTTGGCATGAGAAGCCAACAGATTTTATGATCCTATCAAGATTAATACAGAGGCTGGATTACTGGAGGTTTCTGGGTAAGTAAGATAATTATGGGAGAGTGATTTAATCAGGTTCTTCTGTACCCACTCTCTTCTGTCAACTATCAAGGCATATCAATGGCAAGGGTAAAAAGACTGGTGAGAGTGACATTCATGCCCTTTCCCAAGGGCATTCATACAAAGTGAACATCTCGGCTGGAATTTAAACCCAGTTCATTGATTCAGTACTCTTGGCTCATTAACCATTACCCTACCTTGTATTTAGATAGGTTAGAACATTTGTTTTAATATCAATCTTACCAGTGACTCAGTAAGGAATTTTTTTTTTTTTTTTTTTACAGTGATGTTCACTGTCTACAAGGCCAGGGAGCCACTCAAGGTGGAGGGTTACAGAGTAAAAGGTCCAGTTTATGGAGATATATAGAGAAGATAATGGTTGACCCTTGACTTGAACAGGTTAAGATTGTAGCGATTATAACCTCATGGTAGTTGGTTCCACAAAGTAGCAGTTCATGAAAAACAAGCTGCGTAAGTGGAACTTACATTTAACCAATAGAATATAAACAGAATGAGGGTGGGGTTGGCTACATGGCAGGTCTTAGCTGTGATGGTTAGAACTGTGTGAAACTAAGGAATGTAGTTCATCTGAGCACTTTCCATGGTAGTAATCACTGAGCAGCAAATGTCGACTTCACAAAGCAGTGATTTACAGGAAGAGGCTGTTTGAGTGGAACTTACTTCACACCAATAAAACACGCAGGGGATGAGAATGGTTTGCTACAATGGCCATGGCATAGCAGGTCTTAGCCATGAAGGTTAGAACTGGTGGAACTAAGGAATGTAATCTGGCTGAACTCTTTCTGTAGAAGTAGGGAATTTAAAAAAAAAAAAAAAGAAAGAAAAAAAAAGTAACAGAAAAAGTTGAAAAAAGAAACAGATGCTGTAAAGCACCAATTTGTCTTCATTCATTGGTGCGTGTCCATCAAAATATAAATAAAAATAAATGATCCCTAAAAGAGATTCTTTCAACTTACTTTTTCATATCTTCTCTCAGTTGGTAAATGGTGCTTTGTAAATCAGAAATGGTCTAAAATAAAAATAAAAAATGAAGGAAAATTAGAAATTCTAAAATTGCAAACAAGAAAAAAATCTTCAACAACAATCATGAAGAAAAGGAAAAAAAACTGTAGACAAAATGGGTGCCTTTTTAAAATTTTTCTCTTCATTTGATCGACCAGTAAGGGTCTTAATTGATATCCCACATTTGCTGACGGCCAAACTTCCTCACCTTTTATTATGAAAGTATTTCTTGAACTCAGAATAATTAAAATTCCTGTCAGGTACATTAATTAGTTTTACCAACGGAAAACAAAATGAAAATATCTATCCAAATAGATCAATACTAAAATATCTCTCTCTAATCAAGATATTGTTCAATCTGCTACATGATTAGAATAAAAGAGCACTTCATATACACTGATCTTTGTGTCCTAGCAACAGTCTTCATTGAGCTCTCACAATTGCCTACAGACTGGGAGAGAGAGAGAAGGATGACCATGAATAGCTTTTTCTATCACTACTAAATATTTATTATTGTTTGGTAATTTTATTCAGCCATTCTACTTTTAATGTCACATCAGCAAGACTCTGTTTCTGTCAGTGCATGTATCAAAATACTACAGCCATAAATTTCAATTGCTTTTATGGTGTGATTTCTACAGCAGTCGGTAGAAAAAAAAAGTAATAAACAATTTCTGTTAGGCTCTATGGGATGAGGTGATTTTATTATTTATCCAATGATTCTTTTGGACCCCCTTTTCTTCTTCTTTGTTATTTTGTTAGCACAAAAATCTTTTGATCAGTGTATTCTCCAGCCTTTTGTACAGTGCCTGTTGGATGCTGCAATCTTTAGGGAATGCTCATTGGAATCCTTTATTTGCTTTTTGCACTGACAATCTTCTCTGCATCATCTACTCTGCTTCCTGTTTAAGTATCCTGGTGGATAAAAGCACCAGGGAGGGGGGAAGTCATTGAACTGAACATGAAAGACACTGGTGGAGCAGACATTGATAACTGGATATGGTTCAGTGGGTAAAACGTACTGGTAAAGTTCATCTAGGATTCATGAGTTCAATCTCCAGGTTAGGTAGTGAAGAAATATACCCTGGTTCAGTAGAAAGGAAGTTTGATATCAAAATATGAAAGACCTTTTGATAATAATTTGGAAATTCATTAAGAAGGCATAAGACCATGAATCAAAAAATGGGTTTAATTCAGAATTCTTGGAAAGTTATTGAACACAACAGATTACCTTTAGGAAGGTCATAAAATACAATGGTTGAAATGCAGTAAAACTAATAACAATGAAGGAACTCCTTAGAACAGAAAGAATCAATATATATATATATATATATATATATATAAAAACAATTAAAATAGTCACATCATTGCTGAATCAACTTTTAAAGGAAAAATATTAATAAGCAGTTATATATATATATATATATATATATATATATATATATATATATATAAATAAATGATGTCGGAGTAAATGGATGTTTTTTTTTCATTGCTCTAAGAAAGCAATGTTAAGGAAAGTCTGGATTGTTTTTATTTTAATCATACATTATTATATTTTTATTTTTTATTATAATATAATATTTACTTATGTTATTCATTTACAGTGTTTAATATATGTATTTTATAGTTTTTTGGACATGTTTGTCTATTTTTAGTCATTGTATACAACAATTTTTTTTCTATCTTTTTTATTTTCAAAACAATTGTTTTGCTAGTGAAATTTCTTGCTAAGAGTTATATTAGCATTTAATGTATTGTATTTGTTAGACTAATATAGTGGCATGAATAATTTTAATCTATTTATATCCAAGTGTAACATTTCAGTTTTTTGGGTTTTTTTTTTTTACAAAAGTGGTTGAATTCTCAGAATTACTGGAAAGCATTTTTGTAATGTTTTTGTTTATCTTTGACTCGTGGCTCATTATTGCTGGGTTTTTTTTTTATATCTATTATTAGTTATATTCAAAGATTCTTTTACAACATTTAGTATGAATTTTAATTTTTTACATTTTCCTACTTCTTAATTGCAAACTAATGTAATTTCAATTTTATTGAAAATGCAGTCCCAGTTATAATCAGTTTGTTTTTTACTAGTAGTCAATTTGTTTTATTATTTATCTTTCAATTTTTTTAAACAATAATAATAATAGAATTTTCTTTTATACTTTATAATAATTTATACTTTGTAGCAATATATTGCACATCGATGACAAACTATTTGCACTGACATCCAGTGTTATGTTCTATGCCTGTAGGTGGCAGCGGGTGGAAGTAGTACCTTTTGTTATTCGGCTGCTGCTCTTATTATTAAGTTGGACGGGCAACACTGGTTTTCACCCATCCCCTAAATCTCCACATGTCAAACCCTGTAAACTGCTTCAGCAAGCAGGCTAAGTCACATGAAGTTACCATCAAAAGGCACTGCACTCTTCTGTGCACTGATAGTACTGGAGAGGAATAACTCCATGATAATAAAACCTGATGGGTGGTGTTCATTGTAAATATTTGCACTTCCAATAAGTGTGGCTGGTTCTACACAAGCCTTCACCACTTTTGTGTAGATAGTCTGCAGTTCACTTCTGTGTTCCTTTTTTGCTATTACACCTGATCAACAAGTCCACTGGCAAGAGTTAAGGTGATGAGGACAGGTACAGTATTAAAAACTGAACAGAAAGACACTTGTATGTTAAAAATGACAGGAGAGTCCATCTTACTCTTACTCAGTAACCCTCTAGTGGCTCTTAGTGATATATATATATATATATATATAAATCAAATTTATTTCACTCACTGAGGTAGACTGTTCTAGTTCCACATGCCATGAATGTCAATTATCAGTCATCTCCTGTTAATTTCTCTTTGAAAGTTCTCCACTGCCGTAGCTGGGTATTGAACTCACACTCTTTGGGTCCTGTCACTGAATCTAACTAATGCCTTTATCCACTGTCCTCGAAGAAATCTGTATGAATTTCTGGGTATTATAAGCATAATGTCTTCAGCAAACATTTTTTATCAGTGCTCATATTGCAATTTTTTGCTGTTATCATTGCATGTTTTTACCAGAGCTCATATTGCAATTTTTGTTGTTATCACTTTTCTCTGGCACTCCTTATTACTGGTTCCCATATTGTATTCATTTATATGCTTGGTCGGCTCAGGAGATTTTTGTAGCCTAGCATATGTGCTGATTTCTTAAGTTTATGAATTTTCCAATGATGTTCTTTGTCAATGATCCCAACTTGATCCCATAGAGGATGGTGATCTCCCTTCTCTCTCCATATGTGGTCAGCCATGCCTGATTTTTCCACTTCCCTTTGTGTTACAGCTTTCTGGTGTTCTTGAAGCTTTACTTTAAGGGAGCAGCTTGTCTCCCCATTATATTTCTTTCCGCAGCTGCAATCGATAGTGTACACACAGTCTTTAGTCATGTTCTCCTCGATAGGGGGTCTAACTCGGGAGAGATATCTGAAGCTTTTGAAGGTTGTCCTGATGTTATATGGACCGCAGAAAGTGTTATGTTTTGTCTGTAGGAAAGGAACTGTGTGATGGAAAATAATTCATCACCTACAAGGATTCAGATTATTTTGAACTCTATCGAGAGTGGAAAGTAAAAACTTGGCAGCTCTCTCATATATATATATATATATATATATATATATATATATATATATCATGTATGTATAAAGATAGGAGACATGAGTTACTTAGTGGCAGTACAGGGAACTGATCATTTTTTCCAAAATCTTTAGCAATGGATTGTATGTACAAGTTACTTCAGGTCAGAGGTGAGTTTAAATACCAATAGATGTGCAAGGCTTCTCTGAGAGAATTCCACTTGCAATTGGTAAAAATACAGGGTCCCCATGATGTGGAAATATCATTAATTTGGTTTTAGAGGTATCAATCAGTTTTTCTCCCACTGAGCTGTTAAAGCTCAGTCAATGGCGAGATCAGCTCTCAAGCTCTGGTCATCTAGAGTTTTGGAGCTGCATCTATAAACTGTTTTATCATCAGCATAAATATTCCCAAATGATCAGTGTATATTCTTAAGCAGATCATTTATGCAAAGTAGAAAGAAGGTTGGACTGAGAATCAAGCCTTGGGCCATGCCTGCATTGATGACTTGGGCCTTGGAGGATTGGCCATAACAACTACCATTAGGAATAACTTTTAATTGAGAAAATTCTTTCAGTGATTGCATAGCGAGAGAGCTTGTATGGTAACCCTCTATTCCATACCTTGTCAAAGACCTCTGAAATATCTAATATAATTATCATTGAGAAATATTTGTTGTCTAGTGCCTCACCATTTCTGTGAGTTACAACAGCTAAGATATCTGCAGTGGACAGTCAATTGAAATCCATAATGCTTGTTGCTCAAGAAGTTGGCCCTATTGAGGTGATTAACAAAATTCTTATTGATTATAGCTTCAAAATGTTTGTTAATGACATTGATGAGGCTGATTGGTCTATACTGAGATAGGAATGAGTGCTTACCCACATTCTTGAAAACACTTGCTCAGAGGTCATCCAGAACTGTCAAGATTCAAGTTGTTTGCTTTTGGCCTTGGGCTGCATGTGCATAGCTACACATTGCATTTTCTAGAACTCTCTTGCAATGATTGTGGGCAGTTATGAATGCAGAAAGTGTCCTCCTATACCACTCACTGTGATAGGTATTGTAGTAGTGCTTATAATGAGCAGCACAATTGGGCTGAAGCAGGGCTGGCTCTTTGGTTTCTGCTAGAATTTTTTCTGGGGCATAAGACACTCCATTCCAGAAATTATCCAGTCCAAAATGAGGACAGCAGTTTTAAAGGCAGTTTGTTTGAAGAAAGTTGAGAGAGGAGTTTTCACCATGTCTAAATCAGCTTTTGTGTACTGAAAAATCATTTTATGAAATGTCACATGAGGGAATTGTATTTGGTTTTGGTTTCAACTTTGACGCCGACTAGTGAATGATCTGAAGTGTAGGGAAGGTGAGGTTTAAAACTTAAGCAAAGCATTTTTCAGTGTATGAAGAGGTCAATGCTCTCTCAGTTTGTAGGCAACAGAGAAATCTCAGCAGTATTTGCCTTCTTTGACGATTTTGTTTGAGTGGATTAACCACCCTTTGTGGTGAATATTGAAGTCATCACAAATATGAAGGCTAGCTGAGGGATATCCAGTGAGGATATTATGAATTGTTTTGGATATTTGATCGAATGTTACATTTTGGACATTACAGAAGGAAAATGAAAGTGGTATTGTGAACAAGTGCCACACAGAAGCACATATATGGGAGATCAGGGTCCTCATTTTGAAGATCTCTGCCACATGGGAAAGCATCCAAAATACAGGTGCAAATTCTGTGGCTGTGGCAATTTTGGTGATCATGTAACTATTAAGAGTGAGTTACATATGATTTTGAGTTCCTGCACTGGGATAGATGAATCCCAATGCAGACATAAATGACATTTGAAAAATGTTATTAGAAAGATTAAGTCTGTTTATTTTTTTTCATTTTTTGGCAGAATATATATAATATGAAAAGACAATTGCTCTATTTAATCCAGATATTAATCCATAACATCTGGAGGATCCATTTCCTGCATTTCCAGAGTAAAAATTATTTAATAATTACCAAGAAGAAATACATTTTTTTATTTTTATTTTTTTCAAACATGCATAGTGCGATGGATAAATTGTCGTCTAAATGACACAAAAATGAAAATAACACTGACATCTCATTTTAACAGATATATTTACCCAAATTACACAGAAATATCTTGAAATACTAAAGAGTAAATTTATTCAATAAAACCGCTATTGGCTTTAACCATGACTTCCAGACAACTTAAAAATTTCCTGCAACTCTTCTGTACAGTCTCTTGGATTAAGTTGGTGAATGTTGCCATAATCCTTGCCTTTAGTTCATCTTTGGTGTTACAAGGAATTTTGTAGATCGCCATGTAGGCCTCCATGTTAAGCTTGAGGTCTGCACCAACAAATTCAGAAGTTCTTATCAGAAGAGTTTTTCAAGCTGCCATACCTTCATAATCACCATTAGACTCCTCCAACTCTTTCTGAATCCTCTGCACTATCCTCAGATTGACATCTAAACATTTTGAAATGTTTGTATTGGAGTTCCTGTCATGAATGCCAAACAGTACAGCATGCTGTTTCCAAATTTCTGGCAGTGAATTGTGTCATAGTTCTCTTTTCTCACAGTGCACAAATGACCCTACTGTGCAGTTTACAAAAACAATGATAGGAAAAATATTTATTTACACTATTTACATTGTTCAGACTGTTGTCCTCATCTTTAGTGTCATATTGATATATAACAATATGGATGAAGACAATAGTTTGAGCAATGTAAATAATTACAGTACCTCATCTTGGAAATATAGACAGATATTCAGATATTTAATTCCAGATTTTAATATTTAATGACATTACTCAAGTTTACAATTACTGCTTGGGGACAGTTTTTGTAATGCTTTACAAGAACTTTGTAACATCCTTTTGAAATTTTATCTCCACCCCCTAAATAATTTGCTGTTCTTTTTCCATACTGTATAATAGTTTTATTTCATCTGCAATGGCAATTCCCTCTTGATTTTCATCTGACCTATCTGTACTATTCTGTAATTTAGATCTGTAATTCCTGACCTGCTGACCATTCAATTTTCCTGCCTTCAAAAACACAGGAACAAAGTATAAAAAACCATCTAGAAGAAATTTTTGATTCAAAATTGAAAAATATTTAATTTGCTACAGGAAATAAGTTAAGCAGAAATGTTGGAGTACTGGTAATGTCAGTGGGCTGCAATAAAAAAAAAAAAACCTAAACCCTGTTAGGTTTAAATGCAGTCAGCATATAAGCAATATTCAGGGTTGTCTTATTAACCTCTTTAATAGGAGAATTTGCCATGTTATTAGGCAATCATGAGTTTTGATGTATTTAATTAATAAATCCTACCAGTGATATCATCAATTGCAAAAATGTTGTTTGAAATTTGATTGCTTGTATTCCAAGGTAATATATGAATCTAGTCCGTCTCTGGTATGGGATGGACATTCTCGTGAACATTGATTCTTTGGTTGCGGACATTTTAATTTCTGACCAGATTAGAGAGTATGACTCAGAAATTGGAAATATAAAACCAAATCAGTCTGGAGAATTATGTGGTTGTATCAGTTAATCTAAATTTGGAAGATATTGAGGGTTGGGGATATACCCCTCCTCCAATTTCTTGATCTGTTTCTGTTTGCCTCTAATGAAGTTAACGATGATTTAAAAAAGAAAAAAGTTCTTATTTTCATGAAATTCTGCAGAATCTGGATGATAAATTAGAAGACACATGTGTTTTGGTTTTATCAAAACAAATTAATCTTAAGAAATTGAGAAGTATGCAAGATTTTATTCCCCCCCACCAACACCTGTCTCTGAATAGATTTCTGTCCATTTGGAAGCAAAATATATTAGTGTTATATTTGCTTTGACATTTTGAATTTTGGATTTTTTGAAATGAAAAATACCTTCAGTAAATTGTTGTCCCTGCTAGCAACATTTCACCTTGTGTCAGACGATCCGATTCCACTGCGTTATTGTTTAGCTCATTTTGGGCTGCTCATTTTTTAACTGTTGATGTCCATTAAGCAACTTGATTGGCAGGATTTGTTGTGGGGAGCATCAGAATTTGACCAAACAAGCAGAGATGTCATCTGCAAATGGTTCTTAAAT
Organism: Acanthosepion lycidas; assembly: GCA_963932145.1. Lineage (NCBI taxonomy): Eukaryota > Metazoa > Mollusca > Cephalopoda > Sepiida > Sepiidae > Acanthosepion > Acanthosepion lycidas. The sequence continues at coordinate 2,060,271 of OZ010590.1, read as the reverse complement.
GTGGGAGAGCTCCTGTCATTTGTCTCCAACCTATTTGTTCAAAATGTTGCCTCTAGTAATTTCTTTAGACATCTAGTATCATGTGTGATCACTTTCTTCTGGGATAAATTTGCTTGGGTTTCCCAGCCATTGAGCATCAATTTGGTCTGACAATGACATTTTTTATATGGAGTGGTACTTATCCTCTATTGACATAGGAAACTGTTATACACGCACACAAAAATACAAAATTATGTAATATGATTATTTTTTTTATGTACATAGAGGTATATATATTTAAGTCACAGAACAGCTATCCTACTTACTTAACCCATTTAAGGCTGGAAGCACCCAAATGTTCCTGCAGGCTCCATACAGTCCAGGAGTTCCTGAATGCACTCATAATGGGGTTGCATTGTATTTTAGTACATGTTATTAACACCTGTGACATCATCAACTCTTGACCAACATCTGCCATATGAATGAATGTCATTGAACAAAATGACATCACAAGATTGGCATGTTGATTTGAAATTTTGAGAACTGTGTGATTTCTGTCACATGATTTTTTTTTTTTTTTGGTGAATCATGTTGGATAGAGAAAGTGAAGCAGTTTTGGGTGGGGGGTGTCTTCCAGAGGAAAAAAGCATTTACTAGGGAAAGTAGTTTTGTTGAATAGAACATCAACATTACAAGCGATGATAGCAGCGATTTGGGTGATTCCCCAATGAGGATTACAATGAAGAGAGCAGGAATGTTGATGACAATCATTCCAGTGAAGATGTCGGTATTTTAATGCTGCATTGATCTGTGTTGACTGAAGAATTGAAGCTTCAGAATATTCTGGCAACAAATGGACCAGCATAAAATTTACCGCCTGGAAGTGGTAAATAAGATTATTTCAATAAAGAATTTTTACTAAGATGTAGATTTCAAAAATCCTATATCATAACCAGTAATACAAAGAAAGCTAAATTTGGTATCATTTGAAAGAGAAATCAATTTACTATAAAAATCAATTTGTAAGAGTTGATTTTCAGCAGTGTTTAGATATTAATTTGATTACAATAATGTCACATATGCAGATTTTTTATCAATTCAGTTAGAACTCCAGAGACTCAACAAAACATCTTTTAATCGCTGAAAGGGTTAAAAAAAAAAAAAAAAGAAAATGTAAGGCAGGACAAAAAAAAAAAGATGATGAAATAAAAATGAGTCAAAATTAATAATAATGATACTTTGTGTTTAATGTCATTGGTGTTTGTGTTTTCTCTTTCTGTATATAGAAGTTATTCCATCAATAAAGTGTTACTTTGTCTGATGGCATTCCTTTAGAAATGAAATGTATCCTATCCTCTCTCAGCTTCCTGTGTTGTTATTCATTGTTATTTTGATATATATTTTTTATTTTATATTTTTCACAATATTTTATCTAAAATCTAAACTATTTAAGATATGTCTACTACTATGAGTTGCAAACAAATTATGTGACATAAAATCGGATATGAATATAGCAATAAGTTTAAAGGGTGAATATTGGTGCTAGTCAGACCCAGGCTGCTAAGGATGGGAGTTCAAATCTTGTCAGGACTGAATTGTTTATCTCCAATCCATGCTGTTTAGTTATAGAATATAAAATGGTCTGAGCAATGTAATTTTAAAAAAAAAGCAATAAAATTAGATGAAAGAAAAACTAGTCAAAATTACTAATAATGTTCTCTTGTGTTATTTTTTAGTTTATATAAAATAACAAATGAAATTGATATCTGTGCTTATTTTACTACAAGAAATCATTATATGAAACTAATTTGCATTTTTCTATTCAATAAAAGATTTGTTTTGGCGTATCTGCAATAATAAATTGGCTGGGATAAAGTTTCAAAGAAACTTAATTTCCATTAGAAACAAAAGAAATTGTAATTGAATGTTGGCAATAATTCTGACTTAGATTTTAGAATTGGGCCTTAAACTCACACCTGACCAGAAGTGGAACTTTGTACATACAAGCCATTGCAAAAAATGTAGGTAAAATTGTTGGCTCCTTGTACCATTGCATCAAGTACCTGACTCTGTGCTTTCCTCTATGTTTACAAGAGCCACATCAGGCAAAGAATGGAGTACTGTTGTCATATTTGGGTGGGAGCTGCACAAACTGCATTTTCCAGCCTCAAAAGAATTCAAGACATCTCTACGTCCTTGTGGGAGACATTATTTTTCACTCTCCACATTCTCCCTTGCAGGCAGAATCTGGTGAGCCTCTCACTGCTCATATCACTACTTCCATAGAAAGTGCTTGGAAGAACTACATTCCTTGTTTCCACCAGGTCTAACCTTCATGGCCAGGACCCACCATGCCACTTATATTGTAGTAAACCATCCATATTCCTTTCATATTCCATCGATGAGAAGTCAGTTTCATTTGAACAGCTTCTTTCCATAAACCACTGCCCTGTGGAACTGATTCCCAAGAGGGTGTTTCTCTGATCACTACAAACTTAACCTGTTCAAGTCTAGGGTTAACTGTTACCTTCCTCTCCTATCAATAAAAACTGCCTCCTAGCATAACCCTCTACCTTGAGTTGCCCCTGGGCCTTGTACAAGGTGAACCTTACTGTAAAAAAAAAAAAAAAAAAAAGATTAGGCAAAATTAGGCTCCCCTCCCTGCCAAAATAGAATCCCTTGTGAAATGATTAGTGGGAGTCATGCCCTTTGCTAATCTGTATTTAAATGAAGGCAAATGTGTCCTAAATTGAAAAAAATGTCAGTCCAGATATAACAATGATATTGGTGAGCCAAGATAATCTTTTATGCATTTTACTAAAAAATATACCTGGGGGAGGAATTTGCATAATTTAAGTAAAACATTTGAAAGAGTGATTGATAACAAATACAGGTACAAATATCCGAATGAGCCAAGTCCTTACTGAAGACATTAACCCATTCATGACCCACTGAGGTCAAATAAAATTATAAAAATCAAGTATTAATTATAGGCTTAAAAAAAATCCGGTGTTAATTACAGATTTCTAAAAAGAATCCAATTAATACAAATTAAAACAATACTAATTGTATATTTATAAAAATCCAGAATTAATGGGTTTATTTCTCTCTCCCAACATATATTGGAGTCACGCGCACACACACACACACACACACACACACGTGTTTAAAGAAAAAAAAAATTGGTTTTCTCATGGTTCTTGGTCTCAGCCAATGAAAATATTTAAATTAGCTAATTATCCATTTGTACTTGTATTATACTTTTTTCACACAATGCTTGTTTAAAAAAAACAAAAAAAAAAAAAAATCAACTTTAGTTCCCTCATGTGGACAAAACTAATCTTTCTTGTTCTGGGACTTTCTGAAGTTCTATCTTTGTCCACAGACACTGAGTTGTATCGTATGTCTGTATATGTTCAAATTCACAAGGAACTAAAAAAAAAACAAAAAACACACAGCTAAATAATATTTAAGATAATTATTTATTCATTTGTACTATTTATCATTAATATTTTGTCTAAGCAGCTGGAGATCTAATGTATCAATAAATTGCCAAAAGTCACCTGATTTCTCATGTAGTGGGAGCTGGAATAACAAAGAAAAAAAAAAGGGTATAGGGAGGGCTGGTGGGACTTTGTAAAATGTTGAAACTTATTAGTAAACAAATAAAAAAAAAAAAGAAAAAAAAGCATAGCATTCTGTATAAGATGAGGAATTCACTTTGCAAAGATCGATCATGAAGGAGTGACAAAACCCTCCAAATGTCAAAGAGAGGGAAACTAGTAACCATGCGACATTACTGCTAACATTTCACTTTTCGGGTTTTAATGATCAATTCAGTAAAGTGCACACTGCACTCCACTTAAAACATCACTAGCATAAGGCCAAGAGCCTTCCACCTGCCTCCCCCCACCCACACTGAAGAGGAACTATAATCACAAACTAGTAAATTTTCATTTATAAAGTCAAGCCATTCTATAAGTCCATCAATAAATATGTCAAAAATGAAGACAATTATTTTACCCAACAAATATTTTTCCTCTGTTAATCTGCTTAATAAGTAAAAGTGGTAAAATATGAAATCTCATATCTAAAATAATAGATGTACAGTGCTTTTTGTTTTGTTTATTTATGCAGGTTGGATTGAAACCCAATGAGTTTTCATAAATTGTCCAATGTATGCTGATTACTTTTCAAGTGTCATGTAGAGAAAATCGTCCAAAATTCATACTGACAAGCACAACTCTGTTGACCCACAAGAAAAGATTCTTTGATATTTTTTTGGCTTATGAAAGCCAAAAAACATTCAAAACACTGAACTATTTAATTCTTCCTGGAAACCAGAAAAATGGTCAGAACTATAAAAAAAACATTATTTATTCACAAATAAATAAAACTGACGACAAGGTAATTTTGGAAGATAATGCTCATGAGGCAAGAAAGAAGTCTTTGTAATTAATGCATCCAATATTAAGAGATAGAGCATAATAATAGTAACAAATAAAGTTAAATGTTCACTTATCTGTCCCAACTCAGTTTCATGGAGCTAACATCTACTCATCAGTGGACTTGATAGTAAAATTTTTTACAATCAAGCTTTTCTGACAAGTAGATGTAAACTCCATGGAACTCTGAGTAGGGACAGGTAACTGAACATTTAATTTTGTTATATATTTTAGTTTGAAATTTGTTATATTTATTGGGGGAAGAGGGCTCGCTATCAGAGATAGAGCATTTGTAAATATAAATGGTGTGTCATATAAATCAACACCTCATAATGCCTGGCTTATAGATTTTCCCGTTTAGTAGTGTCCAAATGTAAAATGGTTTTATGTTTAAGTGGAGATTTGTGTTTTAATATACTTAGTTCCTAAATCATTCCTGCTCAACCAACATTTCAACCCCCACCCATATTCATTTTCCAAATCTCTGATGATCAGATCCTTTTCCATGATCCTATGCAATCTGATATGGACCATATTTAACATGGTTTACAGACAAGTGACTGCCCCTAACCCTAACCCTAATACTTCTGACAAAGCAGTTCACATCAGAAGCTAAACAAATACAAATAAAAAAAACAAAACAAAGTAGAATAGAATAAAAAGCAATAATGATCAGAAACTCAACTTGGGTGAACCATTCCTCATGGAGATTAAGATTATTATGAAGAGAAAAAAAAAATCACAAAACACATAGCATGATTTATGCAGATCTATGAGAATAAATGAGCCATATTTTATTTGTGACCATGGAGAATATTCACTGAGGATCACTGGGGAAGGGGGTTGTCAAGTGTTTACTTAATGATACTCTATTCATTTTGTATGCTTTCTTTCTTTTTACCTCAAGGTTATCTTTGATTTTACAAATGTGAAAATGAAAAGACCAAAGAATGTCATTTATAAAATACTTTTATTATAAATTTTGATAAGGGTCACTAGCATTCCAAACCTTGTTCAAACAGACTTTTTCATTTTGGTTTCAGTTTTTGGCACAGTTTTCCATTCTGACTAAATGTTCTCAGCATTGCCTTTCAGCTGAAGTGTGTTCTTCAGGTGTCTGTCAATCCAAGTAACCTTCATAAAATTTTGAAATGAATTTTTTTCTTACTCTCTTGGGGCAGATTGTTTCTATTCTATTGTCCATGTTTAGGGATTTTATCTTGTTTGGCTCTCTTTTTACTACTGCTCACTCATTGCTTGCTGTATTACAATTTTTGTGATGTCAGTGAATACTCCTTGTCACTTCTGTAATGCTCATTGCAGTAGAGACTTTGTAATCACAGATACAACTATAATATGCTGTTGAACAATACTGGTGTCAGATGCCTTCAAATAATTCTGAACTAATAGTACTTGCTCAATAATACTTGCTCAAATAGTAATCCATAGTGATATAGAGTAGAGTAATCAATAGTGAATAGAGTAGAGAATAGCAGTCCAAATAGTAATAGAGGATAGACTAGAAATAGCGATCTGTACAATATAGAGGATAGACTAGAATGATTATAATTAGTCGTCAGCTGCTTCCTACATGTGTGTTTCCTTTATGGTCACATAGTCTACTTAATTCAAAAATGGGATCGCCTGTGTTTGCTCAGTGGTGATCTGTTTACACTCAAATGTCCGCAGTGATACTTTATTTCTATATAACACCAATGGAGTCTGATTCTGTACTTCAGTAAAAGAACAGAAGAGAGAGAGCAGAAATTATTCCTTCAGGAAATGGGGAGAGGAAAAAAAGGTTTGTAAATTTACATATCAGGTTGTTAGATTGAAAAAAAAAATATTTTTGTCAATCATTTTCTGAGAAAATAAGTTATTTTTTATGGATTATATTATGCATGATGAAGGCGAAAGAATGGCTTTTTTCTGAAATACTGTGCTAACAACACAAAGGAGTTTACTTATACTGTTTTCAAGTTGCATGAAAACTTTAATAAATAATTTTTTTTTTTTTTTTTTTTTTTTCCATTAAAGGAAAATCTAAAAAAGCCTAGTTTGTCAATATGTCTGTTATAAGTGAGAAATTAAAATAAGACAAAGAGACAATGCAATAGAGGGCTGGAAAGAAATTAATGAAATATTGAGATTATTACCGGTAAAAATTGAAGTATGAATACCTCATCATGAGGTATAGTGGTAAAATAAACAAAACCCTCAATAGTTCTACAACATTATTAATGCTGGTTGGATACAAATGATTTTATAAGTATGAGGTTATCTTGTTTTGGTTTGAATAAATTATATATTTTATTTTCATATTATATTTGTATATTGCATGTTATTTCAAGCGAAATCACAAAGTAAACATTGTCAATATTTTGGAAGCATATTTTAAAAACTATAGCATGATTAACAGATGCAAATCAGAAAATCTCAAAAATTCATTAATAGTCAAATTCTTTTGTCTTTTTCTTTTCTTCTCTGGAGACAAACTGATGTTTTAATCAAAATTTCTGACAACTCTTATTTTTGCTGATATTTTGATTTTGTTACAAAGGAAGGCAGGCGATAGAGAGAAGAGGTGAGGAGAGTTCAGCAGTTTTCAGAGTTGAGCAATGTTTATCACCCAACATCAGATAACATTACAACATGACAATTTGTTCATTTATTCCAGCCAAATCAATATCATTGGTCAAAAAAATATTGCAGTTAAAAATAGTTGTCATAAAATCTATAGAATTTAAAGAACCCAGGAATCAAGACATGTCTTTTCCAGTTTTATATTAAAAATCACTGTAAATCTGTCAGTTTGCATTTCTTTTATATTTAAAGTTCAAAATCTGGAATCATTCTTCAAGTTTTAATAGGTTGGTGCAAAAATAATATCGTTTTTTGACGTAGTTTTTAACGTCAAAAACGATATTATTTTTGCATCAACCTAATAATGAAAATAGATATATACTGAGAACATAATAGAAGTCTATGGTTAGTATAAAAGTTCATCTGTAACTAAGAGATCAAAAAATTCAGCTTAGGCAACCATGTTTTTATAATTATACAATTATTGCTTTATAATGCTTCATATTTGATAAGGAAGCATTTATATAGTTCCATTAATTGCCCAATGATAGAAGTAGAATTTTACTAAACAAATATTCATTTTTCCGCATGCAAATTACAAATTGGAAAATACCAAAATCCAACAAGTGTGGAAATTTAAATATCTGGGAAGTGTTTTAACAGAGGATGGAAAATTTGATACTGAAATCCAAAGGTGCATTGGGATAGTGAAAGATGCCTTCAAAAAGCTAAGCACAGTATTAAGAAACAGAAAAAAATTTTATGTGATGAACATGCATCAGTAAAGACAGAGAGAGGCTTTTGTCAACACTAGTTACATCCAAGGTTTTTCTTGCTAGCAGGAAGACATTTGGCATGTCTAGATATGAACCCCTCTGCAACCCGATCAAGATACAGGTCTTTGTAAGATGTCTCATGCCAATAAAAGCTGGGGGAAAAAGAGTCACAGTTGGTAAGACATGGTGCCTTGTGAAGTTGATCCTGTGGGTATTTTGTTCCTGAAGTTGCTGTGATTTCCATGGTAGTGTTTGTTTTTTTTTTTTTGTTTTTTAAACCTTCCATCTCTTTCCCTCCTCTCTCCCGATTATCCCTGTAGTTAGCGAAAAAATTGGTTCGTTGTTGGAGTTGGGAGAGCATCATATCTGCAGAATATGCCAGGGAAAAATCAGTCCCAGTAATGAACTGATGTGTAAAGACCCAGAACATTGGAGGAATGGGGCTTGCATTCTTGGACTGGAAGTCTGTGGGGAGCATAACACACTACGGTCAATGCAGAAATATCCTTGATATGACTTAGTGAAAAGACATTCCACCATGTTGGAAACTGGTGGAACACTTCCCCATGTGTAGATGGCTGCATGCTGGCTTTGGCCAACAAATCAAGTTGGCTAAACAGGTTGCTACTATCAAATACCTCAATTTTTCCCTACTTTTGGCAGGCAAAGAATATGCGCATAAAAAACCAATTCATTATGTGTGTACCAGTGGTTGTCTGACACCCTCCCAGATAGAGCTAGGTTACATATCAAAACAGCTAGTGAAATGTTAGTGTGAAGAAAGTTGAGCGCAGTGAAGGAATTGGTCCAAGATTATAAGTTGTCTGTTGATGTGATGCTGGTTGTGTCAAACCAGAACTTAGCAGACAAAATGATCCATGTACCCCAAAGGTGGCTTAATATGGCCAGAAAGAGGGCTGAACCTGTGCAGCAGGTGTGTGCTGCTTCCCGCAATACCATGAGTTCCAGTAAGATAATGAAAGTACATCAACGCATTGGGCCTCAGGGAGTACAGCATATTACATATTTTGTGAGAAGAGTTTGTCCTTTCATGACAAAGGCCATGGTAAAATCAGCCATTGGAACCTGTGTGGAGTGCACAACAATAGATCCACTGCCAGAGTCCATTGGAAAAAGGGCAGGCTGCAAGTTTAACAGCTCAGCATGGATAAAACTCATTACTGTGGCAGTCAATACCTAACATTAAAAGATTGTGGCCTGTCATGTTTTTCTGTGTGGCAGCTGTTACACTGTCAAGACTCATTGAGTATCTTACATCAGCTGGAGTCTGTGTTCTGTGAGAAGGGACCACTATGTTAGATACACACAGACAATGACACCGCGTTCCATAGCAGGGAGTTCCTGACTTTGTGCATGGATGAGATGTATATTTGTGATTTTGATGCACACATATCCTGGCAGGAAATGGAATAATGGAGCCGTGTCACACAAGTGTCAAGAGGTTTTGTAGCCAGGATGAAGTGTAATGTTGAAGAGGCCACCTCCTGTTACAATGCAACCCCCCCAAAAAATGGACACCTCACCACTGACTATACCAACAAATCAAGAGAGAAAAAGACCCACTTCAAGCTGTTGTAGCTGTGCCCAGATGACCAGGAAGGTGGGGTTAGTGTAGTGAGTGCACATCAGTACAGACATAAGAAGCCTTGGATCAACACCAGTTACATCTGGGTTTTTCCTGCTAGCAGTGGGATTTTTGGCACATCTACATATGAGACCCCATCAACCCGGTCAAGATGCAGGTCATTGTAAGATGTCTCATGCCAATAAAAGCTGGAAGAATACAGGAGTCGCAGTTCCAAGGCAGTGTTATTTTTTGTTACCTTCCATCTCTTTCCTCTCTCTCCTTATGCCTATAGTTGTTGGGAGGGAAATCGGTTACGTGTTTTGCCCCAATCTGAACAGGTTCATAGCTTACATTACAACGTCTAATTAGAAACAGTAAAAAGAGTACTGAACTGTTATGTAATATCAGTCCTCCTATATGGAAAGAACATTCAATAATCTCCTCACAGAAGAAAAATAGACTTGAAACAACAGAAATGTGGATCTACTGAAGGATGTAAGTAATGACAAAGTATTAGAACACTTGACATTAGAAAGAAATGATTGAAATTTCCAGGATACATAATGAAGAAAGAAGGCTTGGAAAATCTTGATACTAGCAGGATAGATTGAAGGTAGGAGGGAAAGTGGTAAATAATGCATAGCCTACCTAGAGATTTTGAGTAAATGGATGGCAGAACAAAATTTCTAGGAGAGGTAAGAAAAAGCCAGAATTTATTAAGAGCTACAAATGATAGGAAATTGTGGAGAGCCATTTTCATCAAACTCCTCAAGGGACACTGCAAACAAAAGTAGATCTTGTTAATGTACTTAGCTTAATGCTTCTCTATTAACCACGTAGATCAAACATTGTATAGCGAAAACTTCAGATTAAAATTTGACTACTGGCTACCTGCTATAGACATTGATTCGACTTCACATGCCTGTCTCCTTTTATAATACACACAGAACCTGAACCAAGCAGTCAGATTGATACTAAGTGTTTTATGAGGTATTTTTCTAAAAAAAAAAATCATATATACTACTATTTAAATAACTAGATTATACTTGTTAATAGGTTCAAGTATTTTTTTTTTTTTTTAAATGACATTTCCAATTAATTACTGTTTGTATCTCAGATAATGTATGGTTACTGTCCAGTGGTTTTTTTTTTTTTTTTTTTTTTTTTTTTTCTTCTTCCATGCTATCATCATTACTATTAAACAGTGAAACAAAATATCATCTCTTTATTAGAGAGGATATCTTGTATCACTTAAGTTTATCTTGTCCATTTGTTTTTGTTGGGAGATTACTGGTTTCTTCAATTAAACTAGAGCATGATTTCTTTTGTATTTTACCTATAGATGCATGGCTGAGTGGATCGAGTTAAGTGATAGTTGTGAGTTCAATCCTTGCAGCAGGTTTATAAACATTACAAAGGAACGCACTCATACAAAAGGTATCAGTTATTCACCATTTCACAAATAACAACACCACTTCATGTTTTCATCTCATCTTTCAAAGGATTTGTTTTTACTAAGACTTGGAGAAGTATTTTGGCATTGTGTAATTGATTCAGTCAAGTGTGACACTACTGAGAGGATCAGGTGTGTCTCCAAGTTGGCAGGTCAGAGAATCCAAGCCCAGGGATCATTTTCTGATCTCCAACCCGTTTAAATATGTCATAGCCTTATGGCATGATTGGTATGAAAATATTGAAAAAGATTTTTTTTTTCTTTCTCTAATCTGTTTTTTCAAGATCAGTTTCCTTTGCCACCTCAAACAAATATCAAGATTGAGGCAACCATTACTAAACTAGGCACTTCCACTTTGCATGATGAAAAAAGCCCCAAACTTAATAAAAACAAAGTTTTATTTTTTGATTATTTGAAGTTTTTAGCACATTCAAAATTTCGGTTTAGATTTATTTTTTTTTTTTTTTTTTTTTTTTTTTTGCAGGTGAAAAACACACAGATTTAGATTCTTGCAAAGATCAAATAATTGTTGGATTTTAATGAAACTTTCAGGACTTATTCACAAATGAATGAATGAATTTATTTTTGAAATCTTTTTTTAGAAAATCTTGGTAAGAAATTTTTTTTTTTTTTTTTTTTACATATTTTATCCTACTTATTCAATTTCATGAAAATACAATAAATTGCAATCTGTTTTATTAATTAAAAGCAGGATTCCTTGGAGAATGTAAATCATCAGTTTTTCAAATTACTATATATTTTATGAAAATATGCTCCTGAATACAATAAAACTATGACATTATTTAATTAGAGAAGCTTTTAATTTATTAAAAGACACTGTTTTCTTAAGAAAAAAAAAATTGTTTTCATATCTGTCTATATCTCTGAGATATTATGATTTACATTATTTGGACTGTTATCTTCATCTTCATTGCCATATTCACAATGTTTTGGCTGTTGTACGCTCTGGTTTTTGGTTCATCACTGCTGTAGCCTGGTATTGAACTCACAATTCTTTGGGTCTAGTCACTGGATCTAACCAACACCCTTTATCCACTGGGAGGATACATGGCCCAGTGGATAAAAGCTTGGAGAGCTGAATTAAAGGGCGATAACTGAGATATCCAGAAGAGGCATGGCACATAGAACTAGAACAATCTACCCCCATGGAAGAAATAAAGGGTTCAGTTTGAAATTCCAATCACCTTAAGAAGGCTGGAGTGTACAATAGCTGAAATGTTGTGAATATGGCAATGAAGATGAGGAAAACAGTCTGAAAAATGTAAATAAAATTTTCATTTTTTAAAAAATTTTAATTATAATTTAAATTATTTAAAATTCTGTATTACTTCAAAGTGGTTAGGTGATATTGTTATTAAGTGAAAACTATATTTTCTTTATATAATGCTTCTATATTATGTTTTATAATTCTTTACTATAATGCTTGTATACTATGTTTTATGCTATAAATAAGTAACATTTGTTTCAAATAAGATTAATTTAACTTTAAATTTGCTAATTTTTCTAAAATAACGTGTCACAAATATATATTTTTGGAAGAATTTTAAAACCAAGAATTAACTTTTGTTTACAGTTGTCAAAATGTCAAAAATGGATGATTTTATGAAATTCCAATCGTTATAATTTCTATTCGAAATACACCAGAGTATTTTGCTCAATGGAAATGGTAACTTTAATCATTCAGCTTTCAATTAAAGCTAAAAAGAAAGCTTCAAGAATGCATTTTCATTTGTTAAAAATTCATTTTAAGCCTTAGGTATCAAAAATTTCATGGAGGTCCCTATACTAAACACTCTTGGATCTCAAATTCACTCTAGACCTCACAAGCGGAACTCTTATATCTGATCTATTGTCAAAGACTCTGGAAAAAGGGTCAACCAGAAAGTATTTGACTCTTTCTGCCAAGCTTTACCGTTACAAGTGTCAGATTCAACTAAAAATATTTCGGCCATATTTGGGCTGGGACTGCTCAATCATCATTTTCCAGCCTTGACAGAGTTGAAAAATTGTCTCATATGGTTGATGTCTTTTGCCATCTGCCACATTATTCCCACAGAAACAATTTCACAAGCCTTTTTCTACTCCATTGCAAATGTTCTGATGAGCTCTAATCTTTAAGTCTTAGCAGTTTGGGTCTTCACAGCTTGGATTGCTGTGCCACTTCTATAGAGTTGAATCCTCTTCATTTCCCCTGTATTTGAAATGTAAAAAGCAAGTTACACTTGAGTTTTTTCCAAGAACAGACACTGCATGGTTGATTTTGTGAACACTTCAATCTTGACTTCAAGCCCAAAGTTCTATCCATACCATTCCTTCAAAGCCTCATAATTTCCATTTCTTAACAACTTTTCCTCCATTCATATCACCCATCTCTATTTATTGTTAACATTATGACTGTAACCCTTTACTTTGAGTGGTTTTCGAGACTTGCACTGGATGAACTTTAGAATGAAAAAAAAAAAATTTTTTATTTTACTGTTTCATCTAATATAGGAATTTGTTTTTAGATCCTGAAAAGCAAAAATATCCAAAGAAAAAAAATTATATGAAACAAAAGAAATAAAAAAAAAAAAAAGGTTTTTAGAAAACTGAGCTCTCCTTAGTAATTAGGTAATTTGCTTGTTGTGGTAACATAAATTGCATTACCTTATTGGTATCAAACAATGCCATCTCAATACTATTATCTCTTTACTAAGAGGAGGAAATCAGGCTGCACAACCAATAAATATATAAAGTCACGTTGTGTTTTATATTATAGATTACTAGGATTTACTCCATCTTAAGTGCTATTACTTTTTATTACAACACTATAATGCTATAAAGCTCCTCCGAAAATAGGAGTTGGCAATTTTTTTCTTAAACGAGATTTAAAAGAAGGAAGAGAAAATTCTGATCCTAGGAGAACTTTTATTTTATTTCTTTTTTTGTGCCACAAGCTATTTTGGTGATATAGAGTATGGAATAGTGAAAGTGGATAGAGATGTGATACCACCATTTAGCAGAGAAGGTGATATAGTTGCATGAATAAAGAAAGTGAAATTGGTTGTCAAGCTTCAAAATGAGTGACAAGGATGAGGCCATGATAGGGACCAGATTGAAGAAAGCATTCACTGAAGGGCCCTTTTGAAGCTTCTGAAACGTTAGAGAGTGAAATGGATTGTGGAATTGGTGGACATCTACCCCGATAATAGTTGGCAGGGTATCTAGGAAGAGGACTGGATCAGATGGTGAAACTAACTTTTGTGGCAGGGTTCCCAGACAACATATCTGGTGTAGAAAGTATAGAACTCTGCAAAATAATACCAACTGCAGGGCTCTTGGTCTGCAAAAGACTCTGGGAGCCCAGAACAGCAGCAGATATTACACAAAGCACAAGAGCAAAAGAAAACAAAAGTCATTTGGAATCATTGAGCTTCTAATTAGAGGCTGTAAGGAGCCACTGTGTGACAGTTGTGAGAGATTGTGGCATATTGTGAGGTATTGCCCTCTATGTCAAGGAAATGAGCAAGGGGGAGCTTCTGTGCCAGTGGCTACCCAGTCAACAGAATGAAGATACAGTAGTGACCTCTACCAATCATAGAAATGTCAGTGGGTAGTGTGATAGCAGCTGCACAACCACTTTACTTAATCCTAAGCTTGTGAGTGGATGGAGAAGGAGTGGCACTGTGAATGCAGTTGACGGAAATGAAGTAAAATGTAAAGGAACCTGGCAGGTGTAGATGAAAGTAGGGGGAACAAGGATAAAAATGGAGGCAATTATTGTCAATTGCATCATTGATTGTAGGAATAGACATGATCAATAAGCTGGGAGGTGTCACTGTAAAAAAAAAAAAAAAAAAAAAAAAAAAAAAAAAAATGGTGAGGTCAGGTTTGGAGAGGTACACTGTGCCGCAACTGCCCAAGTTCTGAACCCTTTCAAAATTGAAGACGAGGACTTCACAGCAGAATTCGATGGAAAGAAATGGACTGTGCATGGCTGAGAAAAAATGTCAACTATAACCACATCAATGTGGCTGAATTAGATGCTGTGCTAAAAGGTGTTAATTTGGTTTTAAAGTGAGCTTTAAGACAGGTGAAAATAAAGACTGATTCAGCCACAGAACTAAGGTGGATGAACTCTACTGTAGCGGAGGGCAGGAGAATATGGATGGAAGAGGATGGAGAAATGATAGTGAAGCAGATATTAGGAATACTAGGAGAGTTGATATCCAAATTTGGATTACGAATGAAAACAGTGTTTGTTGCCTTCAGAAAGAAATAAAGTAGATGTATTAACTTGAGTAAACAAAAAGTGGTTGGTCATCAATGAGGAGCAGGAGGAGGCTCCAAGTATGATGTCTGGGGGCCAGAGAACTAAGAGTTGCATGATATGCATCATATAGGAGTGGACAGGACTCTATATTTGGTGTGAAAAGCCGACCTACTCATAAAAAGGGAGGAAGTTCAAAGGGTGGTCATGAATTATGTTGATATTAATCGATTGATTCTGCCTCGAATGTGTATGATCCTGGTGAGATTGAAATGAGAAACAATTGGACAAGGTTAGCTGTTGATATAATTGCATTATTGCAGGGTGTGTACTTGTCAATGATTAACTGATGTCCCGGGTGACTGGCAATATGGAGAGAATTGCATGCGGAAATGGCAGCTGTGGTTGCAGAAGAAATGGAGAAGATGATTCTTGAACAAGGTCCAGTAGTGGAGGTGTTAATGGACAATGGCATGGTTTTCCACTCGGAACTCCTCCAAGTGATGCTTGAAAACTGGAAAATAAGAAAGTACTACAGAGCAATGTACAAGCCAAAGGGAAATGAATAGTGAAATGACACCATCAGACCATGAAAGCAAGACTAGCCAAAAGTGGAGAAATATGACCTGTCGAAGCGACATTTTGGTACAAAATGGTGCCAAAGGTCAGACAGAGAAACGAGATGGTACCACAAAGGTCAATTTTCACCTACGAGTGGAGGCACCCAAAAGATATATCCCTGAATACCAATGAGGAAGTGCTGGCCACATGGGGGGGGGGACTGGTGACTGGATTGCAATCACCTGACAACATGACCATTGATGGTATGCTGTGGTATATTTGGGATTTAAGGCAAGTGGTCTGTGTAGATGATGAGGTTGTGAATATGGAACATGGAGGAGATAGAAATGAAATCAACTCAAAGACTGCAGAGAGAGTGCAAAGCACCAACCTGGGAATGCAACTATGTTGTGTGAAATGATTTTCTAGAATTATGGGGGTCTGTAGTTTGAATGAAGGAAGAAAAGACAATGGAATGTTGCTTACCTCATGGTGTGTGGTGGAGAAAGAAGCAACAATAAGCAGTGATTTCTTTTATAGAAAGCTATAAAGCTCCTCCAAAAATAGGAGTCAGCATTTTTTTCTTGTTTGTTTTATATGAGAAATGTTGCAAGAAGAAACAAGATTTAAGAGAAGGACAAGAGAGATCTGATCCTTGGAGAATTTGGAAAAAATTTTTTCAACCATATCTTTATTATGACAGCTGTTTTACTATTAGGATTATTCCATTTTATTAATTATGTATTACTACACTCTGGGTTGATACTTTATTAATATTATTATCTTATTGCTAGTTTTACTTCATTTTATTACTGTTGCTTTTTTATCACAACACTCCTGGTTAATAGACTCTTTATTATCCAATATTGTTTGGATGCTCAGATCACTTTGATGCTAACCGATGTTCACAGCAAATATAGATCAAGGAGATTTAATGATTTTTCCCAATGAACTTGATAATGTATTCTTGATTATTTTATTGCTAGTTTGGATTCAGCTTATTATTGTTGTTTCAAAACACTCTTGAGAGAAAGCAGAAAGAAATTAGCTTTGTCTGAATGAAGGAGTGCTACAACTACAGGATTTGGGCTCTCCACGGAAAACAAACTTCCAATATTAGCACATGAACAGCTATATTGGGTTCCCTATTTCTGAGATGACATACTGTAAGTATTGACACTATTTACATTGTTTGGACTGTTGTCCTCATCTTTATTGCCATATTCATGATGTTTCAACCATTGTATGCTCCTGAAGAAGGCTGGGGCATACAATGGCTGAAATGTTGGGAATATGACATTAAAGAGGAGGACAACAGTCCAAACAATGCAAACAATGCAAATAGGTATATTGGTGTTTTGAAAACCCTTTTCACTTGCAAGGTTGAGGCCACACAATCTTCCAAGCTATGAACAGTACATTTTGTACTTGTAAAATCTAATGAAACCACTTGAAAATTAATCATAGGTGTAGTATTTATTCAAAGGCTCACTCAAATAGAATGTGGTACAAGGCAGAATTTAAAGTGAAAGTTCATGTGTATATGGGGCCAGAGGTAAAAAACAGTCCAATCCTCTCATCATTTCCCCTTTTGGAGATGCCTTGGGCATCAGGTATTAATCCTAGCCCCCCACCTTTTGAAAAAGAAGAACTGCTGCTTGGAGAGTGTGTTCCCCAGGACTGGACTTATTTTTATGCTTCAAAGCTGAAAGATTGATAAGCTAAATAAATAAAATTCTAACAATGTCTTATTAATAAATCCTCTAGAATCCCAAACCTAAAGACTCCACAATGCAGTTGCTTTAATACAATTCATAATATATAAAAAGAACCAACATTAAAAAGGAAGACCAGTAATATAACTATAGATCTGAGCCTTGTTCAATCATGAGATTTTCATGGCTGAAGTGGTTAAAGCACAGTCCATGATGGGATGTGAGTTCAAAGTTTATTGAAAGCTGCTTACTTTCTGGCTCTTTGAGGCTGGAAGCTAATAATGATTGACTAAAGCCTAGTACCTGGGAACATGTTCCCCATGCAGAACTCTTTATTTTACAAAGGTTGGGTGCATATTTCAATGTCTTCAGTAACAACTGAGGGAACTAGCCAATTTCTAAATGATCCACCTCAATGTTAAGAAAGACAGTGTGTCATTATAGTTTTCTACTTTACAATGTTTTCAAGAAAACAAGAGAAAAGAAAAGTTTGCTAAGAGTGTGTGTTATGAAGTGTGATTTCCTTTGTATTTTATCAGCCCAGCAGTAGTCATTTATCATGTATACCAATAGATGATCTAGACATGCTACTTGGGCATTTATATAATCGATGCCTTAACTATGTTAATTAGGCAGTCATTTACATGACACTACATTATGAAATAAAGAACAAAGAAAATGCAAGGAGGAGAGTAAGAGGAAAAAGACATGCAGCTGACAGAGGGGAAGAAAGAGTATATTTCCTACTTCATGGTAGGAGGAAAGGGAATTGTAGAAAAATGATTGAAGAGGTGTTGAAAAGTCCTGAGCAAGAAGTTCTTCCAGAAAAAAAAAAAAATGAATGTTTAGTCATTTGGTATGATTTTGGAAAGTGGGTGAGGGCCAAGAACATTTCAGCACCCCCCTTGTACACAAGAGCCATGCCTCTAATTCAATTCTATGGCTGAATTTATTAAGTTATCAACTATATAAATTGGGTTTTGGACAATTTAGGACACAAGTTCGTCATTTTGGAATCTACTTTTTCATTCTGGGCTTACACATGACATTAAAGCACTGGTTACTATACAATAACCAAAGTTAAGCAATGTTGAGCCTGGTCAGTACCTAGATAGGTAACCATTTGGAAATACCAGGAGCTATAAGCTTGGATGTGTGAGTGGTGTAGAATCCAACTCTCCTCCTCCAGAGCTATGGGTTAATTAGTAAGACTTGTATCACTAAAACTTATCTAAAAAAATATATTCTCACAATCTAAACATATTTTCTGGCTTTAAATAATCAGCAAAGAGTTGATAAACTGTAGAAAATGAATCAATCATGTTGTTCATTCTGACTTTATGCTATTTAATTTGTGGGTCTTGGATATTATAAGAAAAATTAATAAAAATTAATTCATGTCAGAATATATATTTAAAAAATGAAAGAGCAAAACTTGCAATACTCCATTTTTAAAATTAAGCCTTAAATATAAAAAGGGAGACGACTCCAACAAATTATTGTTCAGCAAAAATCATATCAAATCTCAAGGCCTTAAAAACCTCAGTAAGGATCCCATCCCACAGATACAGTGGTTTGGGTCCATTTAAGAAGAGGCCTTTCCCACCTTCGTAAAAGCAGATGGCATTCTAATACAGGTAGAGCGATTGATAGTCACTGAAACCTTATCTGTGATCACAAAGTTTGTGTCTCACTTCCATAAAGACCCTTCATCTGAGCATTACAAGAAAACGAACACTATCAAACATCAAATGTGAAATCCACATCAAAGTAGTCATCTTTTCTTTTTTTTTTTTTTTCTTCATTTTTTAACTTCTCAAAGGAAACCTATCTGTTTGTTGCTGACTACTCCTTGGTTGGCGCACAGCTGGAGTCGTCGATCTATAACCCAGAAAAGTAGGTGGGGCTAATGAGCCAGGCCCTCATATAAACAATATCTCACAACTCTTTTACATTTGGAGAAAGCTAGCAAGAAATACTGGTATGCATACATATAGGCATCACACACACACACACACACACACACACACACAGGAAATGGATTAAATCCAACATTTTTATATTTAATTTATTTTGTGTAAATGTTATTTTTGATGGATACTCATATTAGAGTAGAAGCTTTTTTTTTTTAATTAAACAGTTTTTTATCCAACTACATCTACTGACCTGAATATTCAAGAAATCTTTTCAGAAAAATATACGTCCTTTGGCAAGATTTGAACTAGAGGGAACTGTCATTGGATCTGACGTGCCTAACCGCTCAGCCACATAAGATTTACAGTCAAACAAAGCACGAAATAATGATGGATAAAAAATACTTTTTTAATTAAAAACAGAGCTTCTGCTCTAATATGAGTATCCATCAAAAATAACTTTTAAACAAAAAAATGAAAAATAAAAATGTCAGATTTAATCCATTTCCTAAAATAAATTGTCTTTGTTTATGAAAACAGAGCAGATATGGATTTTTTGAGAATCAGCAAAAAGTGTGTCTTCAAAAGCACTATTTGGGCTTTGTTTGAGCATAAGTCCTATGGGGCTGAGCAGTTTGGTTTAGTTTGTTTTACAGCATATCAACATCAATAGGTTATTTAATGCTGACAAAATTTTCATTGTTGGTAATATTTTTTTCCTTAAATCTCTTTCTGGTAAGAATTTTCCTTCATTGGTAAATGTTTTTCAACAAATTTATTACTGGTAATTTTTTTTTACAAAGTATTTCTGGTATTAAAACCTATTTTTACACTTTCATAGTATTTTGACCCAAGTTTAGGTGTTAAATATTTGCCCATAGCTGGGACCCAGGATCAGGGTGTACCTGGGAACACCAGCAATTAAGAGGTGGTTCCACACTCCTGAAAACCTCCTGATCAAAGGCCTTGCTGTTGGATGCAGTTTATCGTCTTACCCAGGACGTGGATGCAATTTATCATCATACACAGGATGGGGGGGGGGGGTTCTGAACAATTAGGCTCTTGAACATTCAGGCTGGGATATGCAGCTGGATAAAAAATACTGTTTAATTAAAAACAGAGTATCTACACAAGTATGAGTATCCATTAAAAATAACATTTAAATAAAATAAATTAAATAATATATATATATCAAATTATATATTTAAAAACGCACAAACAACATACACATAAGATTATAAAATTCACACACAGATAATACCAAGGTGTGTAATATATACACAGATATATAATTGTTTTAAAAAATAAACAAATCTGCTCTAATGGTAGTATCCTTATACCTATCATGACTTCAGGCTTTGAGTGCTAGAAAGGTGAAAGTGTAAATAGCAAATAAAATATTTGAACTTAGTATAAAAAAAAAGGAAAATGAGAAAATCAGTAGTGAATTGCTGAAACCTCCTAACAAATGGGTTGAATGATTACAAAAGAGTTCATTTACTAGACTCTGGAGTCAGGGTAATGAATATATAATCAGTCAACTAAGTGACAAATTTTATATATATATATATATATATATAATATATCTCACACTGTAAAACTATATTTCTTTATATATACATAATTTCCTAGAGGATAAAATCCATGTAGAGCTCAATGTACAATACAGAGCAAGAATATAAAATAAAAGGCTCAAACCCTAATGTTCCATGGTTATAATTTATTACATTGGAATTGTTAATCATGATCCAATTCATCAGACCTACAAATTCGAAGAGAACCAGTTTTTTCTTTTTGAATTTGTAGGTTTGATGAATTAGATTGCAAGTATGATTCCAATGTAATAAATTATAACCATGGAATATTAGTGTTTGAGTCTTTTTTATAATATATATAAAATTACTCTAAAGGAGTTTAACACAACTAAGGAAAAATATGCTGAGAGGTGCTCAGCCCTGGGGAACAGCTGTCTGAGGCTGCACCCTCCCATTGCACTAGAGAGAGAGAGATCAGTACTTGTACCAATGTCAGAACAACTGACAGTTGCGACGGCTTGGGAATTTTTGTTCTTAGCCTGGGTGTATGTGCTCAGGCTCCCCACATTAAACTGACCTTGTGTCACAACCTGACCATGTGGGTGTTGAGTAAATACAAAAATATATAAAATAAATGATATTTTAAAATGAATGTCAATTTCTGTGCCTTATTTGGTTTTAGTCACAGGCTAAAATTTTGGATATTCTAAGATGTGCTCCATTATGTTCATTTCTACCAGGATTTGATTTCATTATTAATTAGCTTTTGTTATAATTTTTAATAAATTTCTGTGTTTCTGTCATTACTTTGTGTTCATCTATTTTTTCATTTGTGTAGATATTGTTGGATAGTAGACTTGATGGTTGACCTACAACCCACAAAGCAGCCATTCCAATGTAGTCCATTATAATTTTAAGGCAAGATGAAAGTAAACATATGAAATAGTATTTACATAATACTTGCATACATATCTATAAGGAGATAATATTAAAGGATATATATATTTATGGCAGTAACCCCAAATAAACACATACATATGCATCAGGGATGAGATATAATTAAATATTTACTAAGTTTAGTTTGATATAAAGAAAGGGATTAGGAAGATATTATTGTGCTAAACTTCTAAAAGTCGGGAGAACCTGCCTGTCATTGAACCTCTGTCTGGAATGTCTGGGAAATATGAATGCACTTCACTTACTTCTGTAAGTTTGGAATGGACATTTGATTTGTTTTACAGCATATCAACCTCAATGAGTCATTTAATGCTGACAAAATCTTTTTTGCTGGTAATATTTTGTTTTGTCAAAAATCTTTTTCTGGTAATATTTTTCCTTCAAAAATGTATAGTTGTTAATATTTTTTTCTTCAAAAATTTATTGCTGGTAATAATTTTTTGCAAAGTATTTCTGGTATTAAAACATTTTTACACTTTCATAGTGTTTTTACCATAGTTTTGGGGTTAACTATTTGCCCATTGCTGGGACCCTAACAGGTGCTACTACCCCAGGTCAGGGTGGTCCTGGGAACACCAGCAATTAAGAGGTGGTTCTACACTCCTCAAAAGCTGCTCAGATGTCTTGCTGTTAAACATAGTTTATCGTCATACCCAGGATGGCATTTGATTTGATTACTTTTTCAACACATTGCATATTAATGACTTGATTAATGATATTTTGTATAAATTTGTTCTAAAATACCCAATTGGAATTCTTCATTTTGGGATGTTGAACATCTAACGGTTGCAAGCCTCTCATTGCTTTATCACTATTTGCATGGAAAGTGTTCAGAGGAATTATATCCGTTAGTTCCACCAGTCGTAACATTCACATTTCAAACCCTAACCCTGCCAAACCCACATTGTAGCATTCCTTCCTTATTCCCTTCATATTCTTTTGGTGAAATGTAAGTTCCACTCAAGTATCTTCTCCCCAGAAATCATTGCTTTGTGGAACTAACTTAACTTGTTCAAGTCTAGGATTAACTGTTATATAGCCACATATTTGCATAAGCTGTGCCTTGAGCTGTAACCTTCAGGCCTTGTATGGGGTGTGAGCATTATTGTCAAATATATTATTCCAAACGTTATTTTTAGTGAGTACTCTTGTCTGAGTAGCTGCCTCATTCTTTTTAAACAATATGAATTACATTTACTGCTCTACTCAATAAAGACAATGTGCTCTACAAGTGGGTTTGAACCTGTATCTCCCTTTCTAGAAGAAACCCTCTGATCTGACATACTTTAGATCACTAAGCCACAACACACCAGATCACACTGTCATTTCTCCTACAGATACACAAGTTTGAAGCTGGCTCAGTACATTTTCTTATAATTATATAAATTCAACATTATGCAATTGAAATGAAATCAAAATTCACTTTCTAACCATACATACATATATATATATATATACATATTTGCATGTAGTGGTGGGGCTGCACATAACTTTTTCTTTTATCAGTAGATCTGAACTATTGATGAAAAAGGCCATGAGTAAATCAAGCACTTTCTCACAGAGCCTTTCTTTAATATAAGTTTTTCCATGGCCGGCACTCACATCTAAGTCAGCTGAGAAGAGCTAGAAAAAGGAGCTGTCATTCTAATCAGAGTAAAGTAAATTCTAACTTTGATGAATCCCAATGCTGCTTCAGGTTTTCATTTTGCTTTTTGATGAGTGTGGTCAAAGTGAGTCTGTATACTTTTTGGGTTTTCTTTTTTGATAGTCAGGGCGGGAGGGGTATCATAAAAGTGTGTTTCTCCTCCTCCTATCTGCAAATCTAATGATACTATCAGACCTTCATGTCTTAATGATAAGGTTGGGTGATAATGAAAGATGGTGAAGAAAATCAAAAAGGAAAACAAATTGTAAAGAAAAGGCCTTCTTCCACATCAAAAGCTAATTTCTCAATCTGTTCTCTTCTCTTGCTTTTACATACAGAGATGAAGCCCCTTTCAAAGAGCAAGGGCAAATCAGTCAAAAAGAATTTTTTTTTCTTTTTAAGAAAATTCCTCTCATCATACTTTGGCCATCATAACTAAACATTAAAAGCAAGAGTCAAGAATCTTCTTGGCAATGATGATGACCAATAGAAAGCAGATCTGATTTTATAGCCACAAAGATATTTAAAAAAAATGGAAAAAACAAAATGTCATCATCAGCATTATTATTATTCCTGCATTTTTATGTTCACAGATCTTTGGGGATCATCAGAGGAAACTGAGTGACATCAAGTTTCCTGAACTCTTCAGTACCCCTCCTAAGTATCTATGCAGATCAAAACAATACTGCAGTTTGTACAATCTCTACCTTTTGTCATATTCCTAACTTATCTCCAGTATTTTTCACATGGTATAAGGCTATCTATTATTATGGGCATGAATCTAACCTTTGTTTCATATCTTTCTCAGCTCCCACGAAAGGCCAAAGTATTTTTTTCCAATTCTCACTTTTCTTTACATTCACTGTTTACTCTTATTCGTAACTATCAAATCCAGTCTTCTTGCTTGGTTAGGGTGGTTTAATTTTAGCCGAGTTTGTTACATTCATTTTCACACAAATACCCTTGGGTATGAATCCACCCTCTTTTTTTTTTTTTTTTTTTATTTAACACAACTATGGATTAAATAGCAGGGTAAACTAACCTCTCTATCATTGGTGGATAACCAGTCTAAGAAAAAGACAATTCTGAATTCAAAACAATATATTAAAAAGCCTTGGAAAAATTGTGGAAATTTGCAATTAACTGGAGGGAAATTGAAACTCGGCTCTCCAATTAAAAATGCTAAGACGTTATCCATTTCACTACCCACACATCCAATCTTACCTGGTACGCCCAATAGAAAAGGTATAAATCTGTTTTTTGTTTTTTTTATTCTACTTACACCTGAGAGACTTTTGGTAGATTTGGCTTTATAGCTTTGGAGGATAGCCAGTCTCGAAGGACTACTCTGAATTTAAAATTATCGAGAAGGAATGAGAAACCATTATCTTTCCCAAAAAGTCATGACAATAGACACATATTAAAGAAAAGGAAGTTGTGGAGAACCATGATCGCCTACGTTCTGAAAGGAAAAGATATAAAAAGTATAACTACCTGTATGAAAAGTCTTATTTGCTTGTGCTACAGTTGTTGCCAAAGTCAACCTTGACATTAGTAAGATAAGATTCATGCAAAAATTCTCCTCATTTGTTTTTTATTTAATCTCATTTCATAGCATCATTATTCAGTCACCAAAGTATTTCCTTTCATTTTCTTACACCCTCTTTCAACGAGTTTACATAAAAACAATTCCAGTTTTGTGCTACTGAATACTTTGAAGAATTTTTCAATATCTTCAACTTCTTAAAATCACTGATCAGACAAAATCAGGAAGTGAGAATCTGGAAATGCTAAGTGAAGAGAATATGCAACATAAAGAAGAATTTCTCATCCTGCTTCCATAATTGTTTTGCTGTATCAAATTTGATAGAAAAACTGAAACATGAAGTTAATCACTGGAGTCCCAAATCACTGGAGCTTAATGTTTGAATCATTTAGAAAATGAAGGCAGGTTAAGACCATCCAGATGAGAGCATTACTGAGACAGTTGGAATACTATAATATGCTGGAATGGTAGGGAGATTTGTTGCCACTTAATCTCCAATGAAAGCTTTTTTTGTTTTTGTCCTCAGTGCTTATGCACTGTAAATTCAATTACATATGAGACAATTTATTTGATGAAAACAAGAAGGTGGCATGCATGGTAATAAGCAAAAGGGACAACTCAAAGTGTGAATTACACATTAGGGATATCAAAATTCAAGTTAGAGTAACAGAAGAAAGAAAGCATGACATGAAATCAAAGTGCATAGCAAGAACTCAAAACTGCTTTTAAGAAAGAGCAAGGGACTAAAAAAAAAATCCAAAATTACATTAGAAACAAAAAAAAAAAAAAAAAAAATAGTGTGCTGGGCTGATAGGGAATGGAGGACATTTTCATGACAAATGAATAAAATACTTTTAGCAACAAAGATCATACTGATGAATGTTGATAAATATCACGGACATAGTACTTCCTTATTTTACATATACTAAGGAGAATAGGAATTACAAACTGCTGATGCTAATGATCAAAAAAGAAAAAAGAAAAAACGGCTATAAATTATAGGACACATTATGAGAAAAGAAGGTTTGCAAAATTTAGCACTCACAAGATGCATGAAAGGCAAAAGAAAATGGTGTGCAACCTACTCGAACAGTTTGAGGAAACAGACATAGGAATAAATACTGCAATGACAGATAATGAGGGGAAAGATAGTAACAAAAGATGGGAAGCTGTGGAGAACAATCATATATTCTGAAGGGACATGGTGTATATATATATATATATATATATATATATATATGGGAGATATAGAATTACATGTAAATCAGCTGTTAGTTTAACTTTCTTTTAGGAACTTGACAGTTTTTTTTTCTTCTTACAGGACTTCTATTATCTATATTTATATCTTTAATACTTACAACCCACAATAATTTCATGAGCCTAGTTAGTTTGTACAGATGCTATTAAGATATTTAACATTAAATTATAAAATCTACAAATTAAATTTCTATAAACTTTGATTTTCACAGATAGTGAAAAAAATTAAACTCCTTAGTAAAGGTGAGAAAAAAAAAAAAATATATATATATATATATATATATATATAATTATTTATTTAAAAAAATTTATAACAAATATGTTATAAAATCACTACAAAAATAGCCATTTTGTTTCAACACCCTCGGTGTCTTATCAAGTGATGACATTGAATGTAAAATAAATGGTTTTAAAAGTTTCAAATTAATTAACAATCCTTCGCAAGGGGAAAACGTTGTTACAAAGGCTAGATGGACCAATCAAAATACAAGTATAGGAAAATTCAAAAAGCTTGATAACGAAGTCATGTTATAATATCTATTCAGATGTTTAAAATATGGGTAGTATTAAAAAAGAATTTATTCTAACCAATAATTACTAAATTATATGATAAAATTTAATATTAAAATTAAAAACTGCTAATTTCAAAATCAAAATTTAATCGCTATTAAGTTTACAACTATAAAATTACTGAGGAGAAAAGAAGAAATATATATGTTATTCAATTTATTTCTTCATTGAAGTTACTTTAGCTAATTTAATATCCGGTCCTTTGACAATGTATACATTTTAATCCTAAGAGTGTGTGACTGGGGTCCTAAACTCACGCATAAAACAAACGCTATCAGATTCTAATATATAAGCACCCAGACATATATATACACACACACACATACAAAAAGAGGCGAGACAGAGAACATCTTCACGGTCTGTCATGAAAAAAAAAAGAAAAAGGGAAGTGGGGAGAAGGGAAACCAACACACATGTACATACATACACAATTAAAAGTGAATGCACTTTCCATACACATAGACACCTATAAATACATGCACACACATCCACAGACATTGACCCAGACAATCGGATACCACAACCAATAAATATTTAAGACTGAAAGTGTCATTACACAAATGCTAACCACCTATTGAAATATAACTTAAGCGAGTAAATATACAAAGATAAAAATGATTAAAAATAATATTATTTAATATATTAAAATAGTGTATGTAAATATAAAATCGGACATCAAAGTCAACACCCATAGGTAACTACGATGTCCACCTCATATACATATCATATATATATATATATACACACACACACACACACACACACACATACATACATAAATATATATACATACACATAAATACATATACATCTCCATGATAATAAGTACACATACATACATATATACACATATATATCCACAAATATACACACATATGTGTACACATACTCACATATAAATACATACATACACACAGCAATACACAAATATAAACATATATACACACATACTATGTGGCCGTAATGACATACACAAGTTTCCCTATGTACACACAATTTCATATACAATAGGTGTCAACATACACATATACAACTGCAAACCTACATAAGTAAACACACACACACACACACATATATATACATATACACACATAAAAATACCTATCTATAATAACAAGTACACATATACATACATACACATAATACAATGACATTTAACCAAACATATATAAACATACATACATATACATGCAAACACAAAAATACACTTATCCTAACATATATATATATATATATATATATAAATAAACACATTCATACCAACAGAAATATACGTAAATAAATTTAGGTACACAATATAACAATACACATACATATACTCGTGTGTGTATGTATATATATATATATATATATATATACACACACACACACACAGACATACAGAAAAATGAATAACACTATGTAGTTATACAATACACATTCATATCGTCAGATTGACCATCAGGCAATAAAAGTTATAATCTATTAAACTTACAGCTACATATCATTATCATTTAAAGTATACGACCCCTATAATAAGTTAAATTTATAACGGTGTTTACAATTAACCGTTAGTTCATATCTTTGATTTAAGAGATCAGCCTTGTTTATAAATCTAATAATTTCAAATTTTTCGTTAAGACATAGGTAACATGGGGAATATAGGGAGTTATATGTCTGGGCTTTCTTAATCAATGTCCATTTAACCGTAGATGTTTTGTTCTTTTCTTTTAGATTGCAAAAGTACTTGGATAATGAAGTCATATATATATATATATATATATATATATATATATATATATATATGAAATGTAAATATAAAATTAGACACAGGTTAAAATACTGAGCAGTAAGAGTTTTATTGCATTCAAGCATGAAACACTGTTGTCGTTTGGTGTTGAGATCAATGTACAATTTCATATTTACATGTACATTCTATCTCTAATATTGAGCACTTTCACACATAAATATAGCAGATGTTATATATATATATATATATATATATATGTATGTATATATGTGTGTGTAATAATAAATATACATTTTTTTATTCACCTTTTGGTACAATTGTGAATTACCATTTGGCAGGCATGGATAAAAACTGACTGTTTTAAATATTAATATTTAGAACCTTCTGTTGAAATAGTGGAGAAGTCCATTTACATTTGAAAAAAATAGGATTAAATAGATAAAAAAAAACAAAATACCGAATTACAATTGGCACACAACAAATGCAGGCAAACTAAGCATGAGTAATGAAAAATACAAAAATCATACATCTCTCTTTATAAATATTTACTGACAAATAAAAGATAATGGGGCCCAACCAGATATTATGTGGGAAATGATGGCAAGAAATAAATTTTGCAGTGGTGAAGAAGAGAAAAATGTAATCTATGTCTTCTAGAAAAATTGACCATTCAAAAAAATATAAATATCCCAAATGTACTAAATTAGATACCTCCACGAGATTGCTAAAAAAAGAGTATAGCATGATGAAAAAGACGCCAAACTTGACGAAAACAAAATTTTATTGTCTAAATGTTTGTTATTATTAGGAGGAAAGATCAAAGTATTTTTGGGGTATTTTTTTCCATTTTTTAATTGTTCCTAGTAAGTCCGAAATTTTCGTTAAAAATCTAGTTTTTTTTAGTCAGCAAAATTGACCATTTTTTTTCCATTTTAAAAAAAAAAACTGGAAATCTCACTTTGAAATTCTTTTAAATATCAATTATCATTTTTTTCAAAACTTATTTTAAGAAAATCAGAAATTATAATGTTTATTTAAAATATTTTGAACCAAACTTAGCTTTTGTGCCAAAAAGATGTCATTTGAAAATAAAACAAAGCCAGTCATAAACTTTCCTGTCTCTTGACGCTGAAAGTTTTCGTTAAAAATAACGAGATAAATAATTTGTTCACTTAAATATAAATTATTTCACTTTTCTCCTTCCGTAGAACAAATTAGCCTCGTGGAATTCGTAAGTATGTCATTCATCACGAATGACATACTTACGAATTCCACGAGGCTAATTTGTTCTACGGAAGGAGAAAAGTGAAATAATTTATATTTAAGTGAACAAATTATTTATCTCGTTATTTTTAACGAAAACTTTCAGCGGCCTAATTTTTTTTTTTTTTTTTTTTTTTTTTTTGTACTTAGCTTTCACCTTTACGTTTATGATGCTTTATGGAAAATATATTATAAAGAGATTAAAAGAAGACTGTTAAGAGTGACATTAAATTTCATATTTCCTAAAAAATGTATCTAATTAATTTATAGGTACCTTTCTTATGAAATTTTATCAGAACTGTACATAAAATACTATAATTTTATGTACATTTATTACATTTTACTGTTATTTGTATTTGCATTCATTTTATTATTAATTTTGATATTTCATTTATGGAAAAATGTCATAACTGAGATTAATATAAGATCATATAAATTTCACAAGATGATACTGATACTTGTAGGTACCCTTTTCAGTTGAAATTGAAAAATCAAATTAACTTCTCCACACATGTTTTGCAAAAGTAAAGGCCTTAACAGCAGAGAACAATGCTTAACTCAAATAACGCAACTTAATTATATTCTGGTTGGTCTTCCGTACTTTATAATTACAGCCCAGTTATAAGCACAAAATTACATTTCTTAATTAGTGTGGATCTTCTGATTAGTCAAAATGATACAATTTACAACGTGCTAAAAAAAGATCTATCTCATAAGGACACTTAGGAAAGCCGATGGGGCTTTTAACTAATTTTATAGTATTTTAACAACTTAAATGTAAAATCTATTATAATTAAAGAAATAACAAATAATTGTATTAAAAATTCATTTTTCATCGAAAAAATTTTTTGCTTTCAGAAAATATTGTCCATATTCATAAAAACAACTAAAAGCAAATAAAAGCATTTGAAATTAAATATCTTTGTTTTATTGGGTTTTGTATGTTACAATTCAGAGCTGATTTTCAGGTACGTTGGCTCCAATTAAAAAAAAAAAAAAAAAAAAAAACATGATTTGCAATCCTGAAAAGCCCTATGCTTTTAATTATTGTAATCACTACACCCAATGTGATTGAATTTCTAGCGTTTTCATAAAATTAGTTAGGTGGGGGGTAATAAATATTTAAAAAAAATATTTCTACCATGACTTTAATAAAAAAATAACATATTTATAATAATTTCGATCATCTGTGAATAGTTCCTAAAAGTTTCATTAACATCCAACAATTATTTCTATTTTTGCACGATTTTTCAAATTAATGTGTGTCATACCAAAAAAACGTGCTAAATGTCTGTTATTTCCTAGTTCCACTGATACAAATAGAAACAAGGTTTTTTAATCAAAATTTAGAATGTCCTAAAAAGAAGGAAAAATTTTTTTAAATAATTAAAAAAAACTTTGGTCTAATAATAACATAAGCATTTAGACAATAAAATCTTGTTTTCGGCAAGGTTGGCGTCCTTTTCATCAAGCTATGCTCTTTTTTTAGTGATTTCATGGAGGTACCTATACTAAATAAAAGAAATTTACATTTATTTCTATGAAGGTATGGAGATATATTAGGCTTATGACTTTAAATATTTGTAAAATAATGGATTTCCTGTATCATGATTTGATGAACTTTTTTTAAAAAATAATAAAGAAGATTTTCTGGAACCCTCTAATGTCTGTTTCATTACTTTTGAACAAAAATTAATCAATTTGTGACACAGGAAAATAGAGCTACAAAAAAAGTCATAACCCTTTTATATATATATATATATATATATATATATATATATATATAATGTGTGTGTGTGTGAGTCCAAGCAACTCGTCTGCTCTCACTGGTCCAATTTCAATGACTCATAGATCATTTAAAAGCCCTAAAAAAGTTAGGTGCAGAGAATGATTTTTGTTGAGCTCATATTCAGGGTTGCCAGGTTATGTGAGGTTAAAAATATATATTGATATATTATTATAGCCATTATTGTTGCTTTCATGGTTCAAGAGAAGTAACTTTTATTTTCCTTTTGTATACAAAATTGCAGTTAGCTTAAAATTTTAAACTAGCTTAAAAGCTGCCCTATTTAAGCTAACTCCTGGATGACTCTTAGTTTAGCCATCATCACAATAACTAGAAAGGAGTAGATGCGATAGGCATCAATAAACTACAGAAGAGCTGAAAATAAATTGCTGCATTTAAGTATTGAATTAATGTTTAAGCTTACCTTTTTAAAAGTTCAATGATAATTCTTCTGCTGACACAATTTAAAGATGATTTGATGTATGTAAATCCTTACTTTCCATCAGTTTCATGTGAGGAGCCTGAGCACATGCACCCAGGCTAGGAACAAAAATTGCCTGTGCCTCCACAATCGTCTGTTGCACTGGCCTCTGTGCAAACACCAATTCCTCTAATGCAATGAGATAGCATGGCCTTGGGCAGCTGTTCCCAAGGGCTGGGTACCTTTCAGTATAATTTTCCTCAGTTGTGACTCTGCCCTTTCATGGAGCCACCCCTGAGTGCACTCTGCCCAAAGATAGATGCAACTGAGAGATGATGTTACAAACTATTTGAGAGAGTAATTATATTTACTCAACACCCCCATGAGGTCAGGTTGTGACACAATGTCAGTTTAATGTGGGCAGCCCAAGTCCGTACACCTGGGCTAGGAACAAAAATTTCCCACAGTCCCCGCAACCGTTGGCTCTGCTGGCCTCAGTGTGAGCACCAATCCCTCTCTCTGGTACAATGAGAGGGTATGACCTCGGACAGCTGTTCCCCAAGGCTGGGCACCTCACGGTATAATTTTCCTCAGTTGTAACTTTGTACTTTGATGGAGTCAACTCTGAATGCACTCTGCCCAAAGACAGAGATGCAACTGAGAGATGATAAATAGGTTACAAACCACTCGATAAAGCAGTTTGTATTTACTTATATATCAAATGCACCACTTTAAGATTTATTATGTTTTAAATGATAATAATAGAAATTAATAAATAAATAAGAAAAAATTATAAAATTATCATGAAAAATCTGAGAAAAATTTGTTTATAAAAATATTTGAAAGATAAATAATAGAAGAAACTGACTATTGTCAACCAAAATAAAAATAGTAAAGAAAAGAAAATAACATTACGACTTAAAGCGCTTTTCCTACAAATTTGAAAATATATCTTGGTCCATAAAAAATGTTACATTATTAAAATCAATAAATGAGTTGTACACTCTGCCGTAGGTGAAGATGGAAACTTTGTTTTGTTTGCGATCATGTTAGTTGACAAATACAATAGATAAGGCTGCTAAAGTATATGTAATTTTGTGAGCTTTTGATAAGTTCTCACAAGGGTATATGAATAAGTATATAGCCAAATGCAGTTATTAACTGAAATTTGACATGAAACTTTTACTGTATATTGTTTGATCAAATATGATTTATGAAGAAATATTGGTTTAAGTGCATTGACAAAGGAGATTACTTTCAAAATTTGTGTTAAGTAAAAGGAATGCATTTTTTAAAAATATTTAGGCTATGGATTGGACAAGCCAACATAATTTTAAGTGAAGCATTTAGTTTTTGTATATGAAAACCTCACTGTAATTGCTAAAGACATTTTGTTCAAAGAAATATTTCAAAGAAACAGATTAGCTTTTAATAGAAAAATAGTTTTTGTTTCAATATGCATCTCGTTAATAGGGAAATCTTTTATAATATTTGTAAATTTTCTTTTTGTTTATGTGACATGCTTAAAGCGATTATTTCAATTCTGTCATCAAGTGTCTGGATAATTTTTTTCATCTTTCAGACTTCTTTTTAAGAAATACATACACATTAAATGGGGGGGATGTTGTATCATTACAAATATATATATGAACAAATATGAATACAAACAATTTTTATATGGATTCGGTATTTTTAAAATGATTGCCATTAATAAAGGATTTTGTTATGGATCGGTATTTTTAAAATGATTGCCATTAATAAAGGATTTTATGTTTTGTAATTTTACAAACCTGTTGAGTTTTTTTATAAAATTTTTCACATCAAATATTTGTTTTGTACTTTGTGCAAATGCCAACTGTTTTTCCCCTAAAGCTAGCAAATTCTTCTGAACTGAATATAGTCAGGGTAACAGACATTTTCCTTTCAATCAATTCTTATGCAAGTTGGAGAGAACAGTTCAAACGATAATCTCATTGCATTATTAAAGCATTGCATTGAACAATTCATGCAAAAGTAAATACAGAGACAATTTGCTTATAGAGCATTTCTTGTCTAACCACTTCTTACTTGAAAACATACATGAAATATATATTAGTTGAAGTACCCATCAAAAATTGGATTACAGCTAGTTATAATGACAGGAGAATGATTCGTTACTAGTATGATGCTATATTCTATCAGTGTCAATTGTTTTGAGTGATTTGTTTTCTACAGAATATCAATCCTTTGCAGGTTATATAAAGCCAGAAAACATATTTAGAGTGTAAGAATTTGTAGGAGATAATAATGATTTAGTAATATGAGACTTATTAATTAATCCATAGCTGGGGGTTGGGGAAGAAGTAGTAGATTCATGCCATTTCCAAGAGTATTTGTGCATAAGTGAATGTAATGAACCCAATTGGAATTGGAATTCGGCTCTCCAAGCAATTATCCATTACACCACCAATACATCCAAGCTTATAGAACCTGGTATGTTCAACATCAGTGTCAAGTTAAAAAAAAAAACTGTAAGATATCTTAATAAAATTTTTGTATTCTTTTACCAAATGGAAAAATGTAAGGACACTAGAAAAACTTTAAAAAAAATTAAATCTTTCTTGTCTGCCATATTTAATGAAAGATGTTTAAAAGAAAGATTGCCATTCAAATATGCATTTTTATATCTATCTATATATGTATGTATGTATATGTGTGTGTGTGTGTGTGTGTATATATATATATATATATATATATATATATATATATAGGTAAATGTATGAGCAAGTGTTTGTATAGAAATATATATATACACACACACTCTATAGAGTAATAAAAAACAATGTTCAATGTTAGATAACAGAGCTATTTAATATATTGAGAAATATACAGAATACCCTACATTGGCTGCACAACTCAGTTTCATGTTGATGCAATCTTCATATTATTTTGAGGTGACCCCGTTTTTTTTTAATATTTCTGATTATTGCGGGATATGTTATTGTTAGGGTGGGTTGTTGTTAATTATTTAAATGAATTGTAGTTTAAATTTGAATTTAGGCTTAGATTAACATTTAAAATTGAAAATAAGAATTATGAATTCTAATTCGAAATTTAAAAACAGATGGTGATGTTATCAAAAGGAAGAAACATTTGTAAATCACGGGTGTAACTCACTTTACTTTTTTTTTTTTTTTTTTTTTTTCCATGAAAATCAATAAAGAAGTTAATAATATTCAATCCAAAATGAAGCTACAATTCATATAAATAATTAACAGCATCAAATCCACCTTAACAATAAAATATCTCATGATGACCAGAAATATTAAAAAACCAGTGTCGACCCAAAATAATACACACCTGAAGATTGCATCAGCTTGAAACTCTGAATTGTGCAACCAATGTAGGCTATTATGTATATTTTTTAATATATAAATCCCTGAAAATTAGTCCCACTTAACTTCATATACAAACATGAAAGGAGTGAAATATATCACTAAGAAATGTTCTTTTTACAATATCTTTGTTATTGTCATTACTCACATACATGAAGTTTCATTTTCAGTAATGTTGGCTCTGTACAGTAACACTGTGTAATACAAAGTAACCAAAAATTCCTTGCTGTTTTTGATTTATTAGAAAAAAATGTATAAAGCACCTTTGATAGGCTGCACAATGACCTGGTGGTAAAAACCAGGTGTCTTGGACACACAAAAAAAGTCTGTGTTTGCCACAAGTCTGACTCAATTACAAAGGATTTCTCACAAAGGTGGTTGTCCAGGGAATGAAAGAGGTGGTAATCTGTTGGCAAAAAGTCCAGGGAGTAAGGTGGGTGGCACAGTGTCTTCCAGCCAAGTTGCTGTATGGTATCCCTGGCCACCCATGCCATATGAAGACTGGCATTGTCCTGCAGGAAGTGTACCTTTTGTGATTAACCAATGCTGGCTTTTTCTGCTTCAGTGCCTGTTGCAAACTTTCCATCTGCAGTGATGGTCTGGCCCATTGGTAGCTGCTCATAATGCACCACTTGTTGACTAGTCCACAAGCATGATCTTGTTTGGGAGTAGAGGTGGTTTTGTGGTGACAACAGGACCTACTTTTCATCACTGGTGAGCACTTGATCAAATATAGGTATGCTGTGGTACCAATAAACTGGCTGTCACTCATCATTGCTTGTTAGCTTCTGACAGTGTGCGGGTACCTACTTGCTCAACTATTATGTCTTCCTTCTGGAAGCGATCGTCAAGCTCACCTCAGGTTTGGTTGGTATCCTTCTCTATGGCTGCTTCATCATCCAGGACCTCTCGCTGGACTCTGCGGTGTTCATCACAACTGACTTGAACCTGCGGAACTAATGCCAGGTGATGTATTCACTCACAGCACTATCCTCAAAAGCTTGACATATTCGGCAACTCGATGCAGCTGCGTACAAGCCCACCTTAAAGTCATAAAGCAGACAACCCCGAATGAGCTGCTTAGTCACCACCATGTTTCCTCGCCGCTGCTTGAGCTATGACTGACTGTGTGTGTGTGTGCACACATGTGCAACACACTTGCAGTGATCAAGAGCAATGTACACACTCCCATCTTAATGCTTATTTGCATATCAGTGATCACTTCACACACAACGTAAAAAGTGTCAAGGACTTTTTTAGTTACCTTTATAGCAATTAGTAGTGTAAAAGAAAAACAAAATAGATTATATAAGTTCCTGTTTGGTTGATTTGGTTTAGCGGCATATCAACACCTCTATGAGCTATTTAATGCCAAAATCTAAATACTCTGGACATGATTTTTTTTGGCTTCAACTAAATGTACTTTGTGTGGAATTATACGTTTTCAACTACAAATATTCTGTACATAATTTTATACTTTCAGGATATACGTATGTTTTATAGTTATATAGTTCATAGATGATCTATTATAGGTGTTTTACGTTTTGGTTTAAAAACCTATTTCTTTAAGGTAGGACATTATGTTGATGGTTTTCAAATAATTTTCTCAGGTTTGGTTTACTTTGAGTTGGTATTTAAGTCTTACAAATGCTAAGTTAATACATTCAGTAAAAATAAAACATTGTTAGCATTTTTGCTTAGGAACACTGATGATTAACTCTACTGCTTGACCTTTTGTGGGTGGGGAAGACGAGAAGGGTGATGATGATTAGTTCCTGGTAAGTTTCCTAAAAAGATATACTATAAAAATAGAAAATATATTTGGGACAAAAAAAAATATTCTTGAAAAATTTCTTTTCAAATTACACAATATTTTTCTTCTTAATAATAAAAAAAGAAATTACTGTTTTATATCAAACAGTTACAGATAGGTGGCATTTGAACATGATTTCATTTCACACATGACTGAATCTATGACATATATACGTATTCCGTAAAGTGACATTTCTATAACATTTGTGTGTGGATTGTGAATTGTAAATGTTTATATGTAAGAATAAAAATAGAGAAAAATGAGATGCATTTTCATTATTTGATGAAAGGAAAAAAAATGATGTAGAAACAGCAAAAATGGTATGTGCCGTTTATAATGGAGATGGTGCCATAGCTGGGAGTATTGTTAATAAGTGGATTGCTAGGTTCAGGAGTGGAAATTTTGATCTGGAAGACCAAGAACATTCCTGATGATGACCAAATCAAAATGACTATTAAAGATAATCCAAGTGATCTAACACAGGACATTGCAAAAATACTCCTCATAATCTCATATGAGTTTTGTAAGGTATTCGTAAGCACTTGATACATGTGGATCATTATGATGCTTAGCAGCGTCACAGTTGAACAGACCACATTTCCATCTGTGATTCTCTGCTTAAATGCAACAAAAAAACAATCCATTTTTGAAATGAATAATCATAGGTTATGAAAATGAAATGAGCCACCAATCTGCAATCTTTTCTGCATCCAATGATGATGATGATGATGATGTTTATCTGGTGTGATTAGAAATGTATTTTGTATCACAAGCTCCTTTTGAAAAATCAGATGTTGAATTAAGACAAATACAATTCCTAAATGGACTGATTAAAAGCAGAAATTATTGAAAAGCATTTGAGATATGAAAGACAAACTGGATTAGAAATTACTGAAAATTAAGTGAAACATGAAAACTTCTACAAATGAATGACAACACTTGTTTACATGTTGCTTTGTTAACCAAAAATAAACCATAGGAGAACTGGAATAGGAAATGATTCCATTACATGGTAGATTCACCAGATTGGTGCCATGAAATTATCATTTGTTTTGATCAATGCAGCATTCCTTATCTGGTCAAAATTTCAAAGATGTCTTTGATGTTCAAAATTTGATTGAAAACTTTGATGAATTTCAAAAACTTCCTGATGATATAATATTAATTATTGTTAATTCATTAATTTTAGTTGTGCAAACATTTATATATTTCTATAAAATTAAAATTAATTTGCTATCACCATTGAAAATCCAGATGTAAGAGCATATTGTCAAAATGGGAACTAAAAATGAAACAAGTGGAAAATGGTATCAAATCAAAAAGATTAAAAGAAACTGACAAAAATTGCAATGCATGAAGGAGAAATGGAAAATTATAGAATTTAAGAATTGAAAAAAAATCTAATAAAACAAATGAAATTATTTCAAATTGTCAGCGTGCATACACATTCCTTTAAAAAAAACAAATCTCAGGAGTATTACTAATAAGCAGCTAACCATTTTTGAAAAATCACTAAGCATGAAACAGCATTGTTAATGGCTAAATAAAACAATGCATGTTTTGATGTGCATTAAAAAGCACTTTTTAAATAATTTAAAATAGCGTATATTCATATATGTAAGAAAGGGCGTATACAAATTATATATATATATATATAAAAACATGTCTCATTAAATAATTTAGACAGCTTTTGTCTATTTTTAATATGATCCTCTCATATTCAAGACAAGCTTTTTATTATCCTTATTAAAGGAAGAAAGAAAGTTACCATATTGAATTCATACTCATTTATTCCTAGTACTTTTGACATTAGGAAAATGTTATCTTCAGGCTCTTGTTTTATCTAAAGACAAACAAACTCTTATTTATAATAACTTTTCTGATTATATTGTCAATGAACAAATAAGATGTTCTATTAGAAAGTTTAATATTAAGCAAATAGAATATAATAATTCTTAAAATAATCTTAAACATATTAATCTTTGATATCACACTTAAATACATTCTAATTATAAACAGGATGAAAATATCCTAAAAAACTAATAAATACTAATATATCCACCACAGATCCTAGTAAAAAAAAAAAAAAAATTAATTGTATACTATACTAAATTCAATAAATCCAATTTAATTATTTGTAATGACTCTTCTCCACCAATTAAATGTGTTTTAGAAAACCAACATTATATGTAAATTTAAATATCCCTTGGGGGATTGTATTTCCAACAGAAAAATATTTATGTGAGTCAAACTACAACTATGTTGTCTCAGAGGTTGAGTTTTCATTTGAATGATGCATCTAACATT
Source organism: Acanthosepion lycidas (assembly GCA_963932145.1). Classification (NCBI taxonomy): domain Eukaryota; kingdom Metazoa; phylum Mollusca; class Cephalopoda; order Sepiida; family Sepiidae; genus Acanthosepion; species Acanthosepion lycidas. Next base: position 2,020,785 of record OZ010590.1, on the reverse strand, counting down.
TAGAGCAGCATGCCTGTACACATTTACAATTTAGAAAAATACTTGTTGAAAATACATCTATATTTTTTCATGAAAATAATAAACAAACTAAAAATTATTGAAGCTATCTATATTAAAAATTGAAACCAACCCTTAACAAAATTAATTATAAACACTGCACAAATGTTTTAAAATGTTTACAGTAGATAGTTTAAAAATATCTAGGTTTTAACTAATAGCTTTAAATAGTTTTTTTAAAAAATAGACATTTTAATAACATACTTGCCCAGGAGCATCAAGGGAAGTAACTATGCTTACATCATAAAATTTCAAAATTGTACAGTACATAAGTTTAGCATTTTTTTTACGTCACAAATAAAAAAAATTCAATTTTCAGATAAACGCAACAAATTTCTCTTAGATAAAACAAGACTTTGGTGATGATATTTTGCTAATGTTGAAAGTACTCAGAATAAATGAATATGTATTAATATGGTAACTTTCTTTTTTCCTTTAATAAGGATACTAAGATGAAAGGATCATATTAAAAATAAGTAGGCATAACTTGTCTAAATTATTTAATGAGACATGTCTTAAAACATGCTGCCAAAATATACATAATATATACACACACACATGAAATAATAATTGTGTATTTGGGTAGCAATCCCACTTTTATACAAGTTTCATTAAAGATTACTGACAAGGTACTGTGATTAAGCTTTATACAAGTGTCTTCTTTTCTGGACATAAAGTGTGTAAAAATTCAAATGTTCTGCATAAATGGCACTTTTGACTATTAGCCATTATCAAGGGCAATTTCAATTTTTTTAACTGGAAGCTTGGATTTTATGTATATGTCTAGAATTAGAGGAATGTTTTCTTTTTTTTTTTTTTTTTCAAAAACGGTCAGCACATTGTGGCTGTGTTCATAGTTGATGTTATTGTTGACATTTCTTTTTTATTATTACTACTTCCATTATTTTTAGTCTTTTTTTTACATCCAAAGAAGAAAATACGAACATAAAATGCTTAATCGCAGTACCTTGTCAGTCATCTTTAATGAAAAACACACACACACACACACACACACACACGCGGTTGGTGCAAAAATAATGTCGGTTTTAGACGTTAAAAAATGTCTAAAACCGACATTATTTTTGCACCAACCTAATATATATAAAAGCAGGATTATAACTGGTGATAGAAAGGGAATACAAAATTCAGTTTGAAATCATGAATTACCTTAAAAGGCCATTTTTCCAATTTCAAATCAAGCTGAGAACAAAAACCTTTACTAACAAAAACTTTTAAAGTTTCAAGTGGAATATTCAAAATTTGCATCTCTCTCTGTCTCTGTAGAAGTATCTCTCTCTGTCTCTGTAGAAGTATCTCTCTCTGTCTCTGTAGAAGTATCTCTCTCTGTCTCTGTAGAAGTATCTCTCTCTGTCTCTGTAGAAGTATCTCTCTCTGTCTCTGTAGAAGTATCTCTCTCTGTCTCTGTAGAAGTATCTCTCTCTGTAGAAGTATCTCTCTCTGTAGAAGTATCTCTCTCTAAGAGAGATGTAAATTCTGTTCTTTTTTTTTTTTTTTTTTTTTTCTTTTTATATATAATTAAGCACTTCCATGCATTTAATATGGTATTCAACTTAAAACTGGAGAATTTTTTTTCTAATGAATACTAGTTTGACTTCAGACTGGACAACTTTGACCTTTTTAGCAAATTTGTGGTTTTAAACTAAATTTTGTATCCCCACTTTTTCAATCAGCAATTACAATCATTCTGATTTGCATATAAAGGATGACAAATTCCATGCTTTATCCCCAAAGTCAGCTAAAAGTTGGTGATGTGATTTATATTTTTTGTTTTCATTTTTGACAGGTTGTGTATTATGCGTGCTGTGCAGATTTACAAGATTAGTGCACAGCACCAATTTATCATTTTGCCAGAACTTGTAATACAAAGGTTACTAGGTGCATGCATGTGTGAAACAGATACACAGTCCCTGCAAGTAAGAGATTAATTTCTTGGCATGTGGGCCTCTCTTAATCAGACATGGAAAGTTGGGGCATTGTAGAAAAGAGGCTGAGAATCAAGAATCAACATGGGAAAACCTCGGGGAGATAGGATTTGTATAGTTTTGCCAACAGATGTATACAGAAAGCAATGTGCAATGGTAGATTACCACACCAGCCCCTGCCATGAGGCTGACTATGCAAAATTAATAGAAATTTTTTTTTTTTTTTTTTTCCCTGTTGGCAGAAATAGTTATTCTTTGGCAATCATTGTTTAATCATTTCATGTAAATTTTAACAAAAGCTGCATCCATACTGAAAGCTCTTCAGAAATAAAATCTTTTTTTTCATCTGAGGAAAATATTTTTCATGACTTTTTCATTTTTACTTGTAAGAGTAAAACCTGTCAGTGGAAATAACTTAATCAGATTTAACAACTTTTTATTTTTATATATATTTTTTTAATCAATTCACTTCAGGCAATGTGATAATGCCACTATGATGCAAGTTTCTACTGAGAGTCAAAGAGAATGAAAAATTTTTAAAAGGAATCTGAAACCCAGTCCTAAACAGGGAACAAGGGATGAACCTCTATTCCTGTTCAAAAGTCCAGGGAGGAGTGTGAACCGGACAATATCAACCTACCACACTTTGACAGTTATACTCACAATACAGTTGATATCCCACTATGAAAAATTTTAAATATTTCAAAGTTTTTCTCAGGTGCTTTTTAATATACCAAAGAATTTTTAATACAGCATTGCTAGACACACTTGTCTTCTTTAGAAAAAGTAAATTTCTTTTCATTTTCAGTCATAGAACTATTTAAAAAAAAAACTAAACCTACCACTGGATCAGGATGAATATTATTAGCTCACACCCAAACTTTTTTTTTTTTTTTTTTGTTGATCCATAACACAAACTACTGTTATGTACTGATGTGCTTTAACTAAATTAATGATCTAAGCTTATGAATTGAAGTTTCTCTTCCAAAATACACACACACTATAACAACTTAAGGGTTTGAGCTGACATTTGTGGAAGCATCCTGTAAAAAACCAAAAAATAGTTTAGACTTCAGAAAAAGAATTGTTGATGTAGAAGAAAGATATAAAAAGTTCTGAAAGTATTTCTGACTGTCAAGAATTGGAATGAAAAATAATATCAAGATGATCAAAGAGACTCACACATTAAAGGACAAGATTGATAAAGGTAAAAATTGAAAGATTTCAAAGTCTCTGGAAAGAAAACTAGTGAAAGATGTATGTAAAGATGTTAGAACAACAATCAAGACATTATTAGTGGATGACTTAGCCAAGTTTAGCACTGAAATCTCAAAAGAAGATAGTCACTAGAGCACTGCACAGGAATGGACTGCAAAGTCAGAGACCAAGAAAAAGTCCACATCTGTAGAAGAGACCTTTAAGCTAGTATGCTAAAAACAGCCTGGAGAAAACTGATGCATATTAGTAGTGTTTCATTTGGTCTGATGAAATGAAATTAGAGCTCCTTTATAGAGATGTTGCTTATGTCTGGAAAGAGAAAGAAGACATGTGTAACCCCCAAAATACTGTCCATATAGTAAAACATGATGATGGGAGTCTAATAATGTAGGGATGCTTCAGTGTGTCCAAAATGGGAATCTTTTGAAGGCAGAATGAATGAAAAAAGAAGAATATGAGAAGATGTTGAAAGAAAACCTAAAACAGTCATCAGCAAACATTTTGTTTAGGTTGCTGTTATTTCTTCAGTATGACAATGAGCTGAAGTATATGTCACTTCATGGGGAAGACTTATTTTCAGAAATTCAAAAATGAATCCTCTTGACTGGTTGTCATAAAGTCATGTCTTAAATCTCATAGAAATTCTTTGAGTGGGGGTGAAATGAAGACCAAAAGTTTACATCAGAAGACCATCAAATCTAGAGGAGCTTTAAAGATTTACAAAGAAGAATGAACCAAACAGTTACAGGATGCTCTTCACCACAAACAATAAACAATTGACTTATCCACTTTGGAGGCTAAGGATTTTGTTTTTTGGTATTTTTTGAGTTTTGGGAAATTGTTTATGTGTGAATATAAAATAATAGAAGCTTCCTAAATAAGTTTATTTAGAAATATTGAATTAAAATTCATAAAAACAATTTTTGGGGGTGCTGTAATAATTCAATTCTGTTCATATTAATTTCTGATCCCTGATAATCTCATTCTTCCTGAAGGTCAATGCATTTCTACAGTAAAATCACAAGCAATACATTTATATTATATATACAGTAATAGAAAATAAAATGCCATTGCCCTGTAGTATGATGTTGATTCTGATCTGAGTACTGTACGTGCTAATTAAGAAGGGAGTGGTAATAGATATTCTGATAAAATATTCAACATATTTGGACATCTTGTGAGTTTCAAACAATGATGCATGATATGCTGTTACAATTTTCAGTGTGTTGAAAGAGCAAGTGCATGTCATACTCTCCTCTCTTGTTCAATTAGAAATATTTGAGAAGGCTTAGACTTTTGAGGTCTAGATGATCATTACAGAGAATTACTTTGCATGTTGGATGTGATGCCTTGATGATGCCTTAAAATTGGCAATAGAATGAACATTGCTACACTCATAGACCAGGTTTTGAATGGCCATGATGCATTTTTAGGGCAGCAATTATAGACTGCATAATTTGTACAATGAAGATCAGAGCAAATGTAGACTTTGAAGTGCCAACATGGACTGTTGAGAATTATTTATTTCTATAGCATCAATCCTGCAGGTCTCCAGAGAAAGTCATCTTGGTGGGGGGTGGGGGGGATTGAATGGCACTCTCATGTTCAGTGATGAGAGTATATTCTACTTTCATGAAAGTGAGTGATTTTTGCATAGCTTATTGCTGGTGAGTGATATCTTTCAGAGTGTATACAATCATAATACACAGTCCCAACTCTTGCCCATCTTTGCTATTTTTGGATATTGAACAGTGCTAGGTATATCCAGGATACTGTTCAACTCATTCAGTTGTCATTCCTGCAACAGGAAGCAATATACTGTTTCAGCAGAATAATTCCTGCCCACTGTGCTACTCAATGAGATCTGAAAGATGTTTCACTAGCCCATTGGAATCCAGAGAGCTTCAATGAAAATTTAAGGAGATGGAAATATACAGAAATTTAATTAATGAAAATTTCAGCATTCTACATAATAATATATATAAGTCTGTAGCGAAGCAATCAATGACAATTTGTGAACACAAATAGAATTCCAAGCATTTAATGAAAATCAATCAAGAATGAAGGAAAAGTTTTGTGGTCATTAGACATCGAGAAGCAGTTATTGAAAATTACAGCATTCAATGAAAATTTGTCACTAAAATGTGTAAATCAATGGAAATCTATAGAAAAAAAAAAGCATTGACAATTTAACATTTAATGGAAATTTGTAGAGAATTGGTCAACAAAAATTCAGAATTATATTATTTTAATATAGCAGTATTTTTTTAAAAAAGTGAAATACAGAAAAAATCTTTAATGTTTTGAGCCTCAAATGCAGATGAAATATTGAAATTTCTCAAGTTACATGTCCGAGGAGAGCCAGAAAGAACTGGAGCAGAATATTGTCCAATCCAGTATGACTGAATCAAAGAAATTATGAATGTCAGCAGTTGACCACTTAGCCACACTGAAGAAGCAATTTCTCAAGATTCAGAAAGTCATTATGTTGTCATAACTGCATCTGGGATTAGACAAACTGTCAGAAAAATATCTAAACCAAAAAAAGAAAAACTAAGATTGGGTAAAGATAAATCTACTGAGAAACGTCAATTTACCCCATCAACCTGAACATTACAAAAGAACAACAATCGGCCAGAAAAACCTTATGGATGGATAACAATATAATTTCAAGCCTAGCAGATAAGAAGAGTTTGATTATTATCTAATAATATACTAGCATAAAATCCACACTCCATACAAACTTTCAAGCTAGCTCTTGCCCAAAGCTAAATGAACCTTTGGTCCAGCGATGACAGTTTTGAAGAAATAACTATGAATTCTTCAATTCATTCCCCGGAAATTCAAAAGCTCACTTTCATTTTGGGCTATAAGTCCAATTCTGGCTAAAATTCAAATTCAAACCGAAAACTGAGTTCTTCAAATCACAAATTCCATGGAACTTCAAAACCTCACATCCCAAAACCTCTCACTTCAACTCTGATTCCTTGGCACATTCTTAACTGACTTGAAGTGGAACAACTACATTAAATCAGTAGCTGCATCTACTGCAAGGAAAGTTGGTTCATTGTGTCGTACCAGAAGGTTTTTCTTGTCAGTCCATTTTGCATATTCATAAATCTACCATTCATCCATGTATTGAATACTGTTACCATATCTGGTCTGATGCCCCTGCTGTTCATCTTGAGGTTCTTTACAAAATGCAAAGAGAGATCTGCAATGTAATCGACCTTGACTTGGCATCTTGATTTCAGTCACTTTCTCACAGATGTGATGTGGCTTCCCTTTGTCTTTTCTACAAATATTTTCATGGCAACTGCTCTAACAAGCTTATTTTCCTGGTACCCTAACTACAGGAATTTAAGTGTGCTACTAGATTGGCATCTAGGTTCCAACTTTTTATTGCTAAAATAGTTCATTGTAACTGCCATTTCTACTCCAACAGTTTCTTTTCTTGCACTTCCTGACAGTGGAACTCCCTTCTACTTATTTGCTTCCCTGATAACTACAATCTTCAAAAATTTAAATGAAATGTCAATCAACATCATCTATCTTCTTGAAGCCTGTTCATCTTTTATCCTTTCCTCAATCACCCCTATATATCCAGTCTTTTCTCTCACTTTCACTCTCTGTAACCCCCCCCCCCCTGTATACTAATGGCATTTCCCCTTGCTTGGGGTGAAATGATTAAAAAAAAAAAAATAATTTTGAAGAAATAAAATTGATTTCCTCAATTTACAAAATTTGGGAGATATTTTTAGCTGAATTTAAAATAAAAAATTTTAAATTCATAAAGTTTTTGTGGTGTTACTTTAAACTCAATATAAATTAAAAACCTTTAAAATCACTAATTTTCTTCAGCTATTTTAAAATTTGAATTTTTAACTGTTACCTTCTCATCCAGACACAAATCCCAATGCTGGATATTGAAGCAGTAGATGAAGGGCAGATCTTCACTCCCCCAGATCATCCTGATTCCAAAAAGGTATAATCTATCTACATAGAGCAAGTGTGGCCAAACTTAGAGAGGTTTCAGACATGCTGATGGACAGACAGAATTTTCTGTTCATTTATTTAGATAAAAGAAGAAATACAGAAAAGTAGAATGTTAGATTTAATCTCAAGACCTTTTAGCTTCACTAAGTAGGGAAATAGTTCATCTTTACAAACTAGAAATGGACAGAATCTTGAAGATGAAAAATATAACTTCTTGAATAATTAACAAAAAAAATCTTATCCAAAGATTTATGATGTCATTAAATTCTGACCTTGTCAAATTCTGTGGTTCTCCATACAATCGAATTGTTTCTTGTTCAAGAAAATGAATTCAGATATTTTGAAATTCAATATATATTAATACCTCAGGCCTATTTTGTGAAATTGAACACTTTCTCTTACAGTGTAGGAAATCTGTTATTAGTTTCTTTTTTGTTTTACTGGATGTGTGCATGTGCTTGTTGGTGTAGAAAGTGGAAGTGTAAATGTTAAATTCAAATTCCAGTTCTCCCCTATTACTTCTTCCCTCACCTCACTACGAGGCATATAGCCATATCACGTTGAAACACTGGTTCTTGTAGAATCATGAAAGTTAAGCAATGTTTAGTCTGGTCAGTAGTTAGATGGGTGACTGTTTGGGAATACCAGATGCTGTTAGCTTGTATGTGAATTTGGTGTAATGGTTAGCTGCTTAGAAATGGAAATCAGAGCCAAGTTCCACTTCCTATTGGGTTCATTATATTCATGTATGTGCAAATACCCTTTGGAAAGACATGAATCCACCTCCCCCAGCTATGGGTTAATTAGTAAGACTTTATCAATAAATCATTATTATTCCCCTCCAAAATCTTACAATGTATAATTTTTCTGGCTTTAAATAACCTACAAAGGGTTGATAAACCATAGAAAATGAATCAGCAATCAACTGACTAGGGATTAATATCTTTGTAGACTAAGCTTTGTTTAACAACCAGCCTAGAAGGACAACATCCAGTTGGTTATGGAGATAACAACTTCACTCCATAAAAACCTGCCTGTTAACAAAATTGCAACACTAGTAGCACTTAGCATGGTGTGGGTGTAGCTCTCCACAAGGAAGTTGACTGAGTTACCATAGACATTATCATTTTACTTATCTTATTATTGTAGCTTTTTAACAAAACCTTTGCAATTGGCACACTTTTAATCATTATTGTATTATTAATTTTACTGTGCAAAAAAAACGAAAGAAAATCAGAAATAAAGGAGATGAAACCAATAAAAATAATAAATCCTTTGTCTTTTCTACAAATATTTTTATGGCAACTGTTCTCGTGTGTTTTTTTTTTTGTTTTTCTTTTTCTAGTGTCCCGACTAAATGAATTTAAGTGTGCTATTGGACTGGCATCTAGGTCCCACCATTTGACTGTTGAAATAGTAAAATGCAACTGCCACTTCTATTCCAAAAGTTTCTTTTCTCAACAGTGGAACTCACTTCTGTTTACTTGCTTCCCTGAAAACTAAAATCTTCAAAAATTTTAAATGCAATGTCAACCAACACCTTCGGTTATCTTGAACCCTGTTTGTCTTTTATCCTTTCCTCAATCCCTCCCTCTATATTCAGTCTTTTTTCTCTTTCACTCTCTGTAACTCCCTGCGTACTAGTGACACTTCCACCTTGTTTGGGATGAAATGATTAAAAACAAAAAACAAAAAGTGTAAAAATGCTTCCTCTAAAAGAATTTAAAAAAAAAAAAAAATAATAAAGTACTATTCTCTCTCATTTACATGCAAAGTTCATAGGTCATCACAGCTCTCCACATCTTGTTTTGTAATTTTTACTTTTTAACTGCCTTTTTGACCCTGTTCAGCTATCCGTTCACACAAAAGCTAATTAAGTAGGCTACAAGCAATTCACTTTGCTTCTCTTGCTCTAAATATTTCCCATGAGTGTTGAATTCTCTTGGCTTTTTTCCTCATTATATGCACCCTCCCCCATTTCAGCTGAATATAAGTTTCTTTGTTGTTCCTGTTTTCCTTAAGAGTTCCACATTTGATCATATATTTTGTCTATTGTATTATTCACATTTTTCAATAAGAACCCATATTACTCTTGTTTCAGGTCATCTTCTTCATGTGTCAGGAAATTATCCAGTATTTGTTATTTACTAAGTAATAAAACAAAGAGGACATAAAAAAAATAAAATAAGAAGAAATAACAAAATGGTTTAGAGACTTGTTTCATTTAATCATTTGACCTTTTCTGTAATAAAAAGTGCTAAAGATGATATCCATGAAAGATGAATTCCTAAGGCGTAGGAAGTGAGTTAAAAATTTGTTGAAAGCAGTCAGGGAATGTGTATTGCTTGTGAGTGTTTTCATAAAAAGTAATAATAATAATAATGAGTAAGACGCACACACACACATATATGTAATCCTATTTATTTTGTATGCAAATCTATAGATTTATGCAAAAAAAGTAGCATCATATAGTTCAACGCTCCATATAATAAAAATAAAAAAAAATATATGTAAAATAATCATGAAACTCATTGACAAACACTTCCCAATATCAAGTAAGCTGCACAAAATATTCAACAGAAATACTCTCAAACATTAGCTGTAGCAGTATTGAAAACATACTACAAATCAATAAAAAAAACAAAAACAATCAAAAAATCACTTACCACAATTGCCTACTACATTCAGCTGTAACTTTAGAACAATGTATGAATGCCCACTAAATGATAAAGGTCTACAAAATAATGTAATATATGAAGCTACAATAAGATCCAAAGGGAATCCGGAAAAAAAATATTTAAAAATAACAAAAGGTCCCTGAAAACTGAAATTACTGACATGAAACATGATTTGACAATAGAAAATATATAAACAATATAACTTCATTGAAGCATATATGGTAACTTCAAAACCCAAATATATGAAAAACTCAAAATATACCAAAAAGTTAAAATATGCCAAAAATATCATGATGGTGATATGAAAAAAATTCGCATTTTGCAACCTCAAAATTTGTGCTGTCTGCTAAGAGGAAATATAGCAATAATTACTAATTCCAGAACAAGATGAAATCCTAAACAAAAAGTAAGAACTCAATTCAAAATACAAATATGAAAATGAATTCCTTCTATTCTACTTATGACCACATCATGACTGCAAAAACTAAATAAATTGCATAGCATAATCCGAATAAACTTTATTTCAAATACCATCAAAGAAGAAAATATACCAATGGTAAGAGTTAGATTAACTGTTTCCATGCTAGTGGAAACCACATCACTTGATGACTACCAACAGCAGCAACAACTAAAATGGATGATGATAGAATGAACACAGATGGTCATAATCCACATTACTAATAAAAAGTTCGGAATGACAAGGCTCAATGCTGGAGGTAATACCGATAAAGGCTACTAGACTTGATAAACCTATTTCTATGAAAAATTTTTTTAAGAGAAAGATTTTATAAATTTCAACTGACAAACAATACTTGTTGCTCAGTCAATGAATACCAAAAGTTTGCTTGTAGGGAAATTGCTAATATTACCATTACGATTACCGTACTGGAAACTGTAGTAAATAAAAAGAAGAAAGTGACGAGAGGGGGATCAGAAAGTGCAGTGCACCATTCGTCGGCGGACCAGCTATTCTTCCTTTGTCGTCAATCACCTGAAGGAAATCGATTGTGGGACTCCCTTTCTCAGCAATTACACCGGGCAGTCGTGGAACAAACACCAACTCAGCCATGCTTACTTCGACTTCCTCTTTGTCTGTCTGTCAGTTTGTATATCCAACTCTATTGCATAAAGTCTGCTGGATGACTCCCAACTTGAGTCGTGCCTTTTTATGCCAGTCTGACATGGCCAAAATTTGCATGTGTGCAAATATCATCTCGTTTTGGGCAAGATTGGTGCGCATAAATTGTATCTTCGATAGCGGCCGTATTTCTTTTCATCATTACTTTGCAGGCAAGACACGTTCGCACTCGTTTTGAACTCTGAGGTAAGTCATGTCTTTCGTCATAGAAACATTTGCCATTGATTGGCTGAACAGTTGGTATTATTGTTAGTTGAAATTTATTGAATCTTTTTTTGTTAAAGTTTTTCAGGAAAATAGATTTTTCATTTCCAGTAACTTTTCTATTGCTCTTTCTGTTTTTGATGAAAGTTTTTAGGTAGATTGGAAAGTTTTGATGTCAGTTTTGTTAGGTAGATTGGAAAGATAAGATTATTTCCCCTTTTAGCCCATTTGAATGATGACATTTTTTGGTTCAGGAAGTCCGTCAGTTATTTTGCTGCATGATAACCCCAATGTTCATGTAGTAGGTACAACACAGTAAATAATCATGAAGCAGTGATAGGAAGTTTTTTCACATGTGGCATATTCTCCACACCTCTCACCTTATGATTATGACTTGTCATTTCCTGCAACACTTCTCACCTGGTCAGTGGTCTAAACAAGTTTAAGATATTAATAATTCATTGAAGATTAACCTTTTGTTTTTGGTAGTGTGGAAAGTTAGCAGCTTGATTGTAATTGATGTTGGAAGTGATCTACTCATGATGTGGTTTTTGTTATTTGGTAAAAGGTCCTTGTTGGTGATTCTGAAGCACCAGTCTATATGGTCCGATGAAGTATTGTCTTCTTTAAGATCTAAAATTGATTCATTTGTTTGAAGCCATTTTTAATCATTGATCTAAGAAAGTGGTTGAATATAGATATTTCTGAATTGATTGGATGCCATTCATGACATCCACATGAAAGTCTAGATATGACAAAACTATTCAAGAACAAGTCTTCAGTTCTCAAATTAATATATTTCTTTTGAAGAATCTTATGGTTTTGTTCAAAAGTACCCCTTGCACAACTTATTCTATATAAATAAATAATATAATAATCCTATCAAAGCATATATGCAAACTCAAAAACAGTATTGATTCTTATATGCACAATGTTATGTATGAATTATCCATGCTATCAAAATTGATGGCAAATTTTATTTGTTTTTTTTTTCTATTATAATGAAGTTTTTACATTTTATCCAGTTACCATTGTAATTGGCTCTTTTACCTGTCAGTTTCAGAAAACATCTTGAAATAGTTTGTCATTGTCATAACAAAGATGCTGCAACTTGACGCCAATAATACAAGAGATAACTCTTGCAAAAGGTTCCAGAATATATATATATATATATATATATATACACACACACACACATTTGTTTCGCACTGAATGCTCCACACTTTTGGCCTTGTACCACATCTAAACTATGCTTAGAAAATCATTTGAGCACTTCAATGTAGTGTAATGGTAAGTAAGCTTTTCTTGCTAGCTCAATAATGACTGAGTCGCAAGTTCGATTCTCACTGGGTGCTCCACCCTTTTGTCCTTGTGCCACATCTAAGCTATGCTTAGAAAATTGCTGCACATTTGTTTTTGGCTAAATTTTTATCTGGGTTTTTAGAATTATCACATCTTCTCTTGATACATTAATACCTGTGTGAGTGTAATAACACTGAGGACATCAGATACATGCTTCTAGCATCTTTGTTCAACAGTCGAGAGGTGAGACGTAGATCAGAGATGAAATTTAATTTCAAAATAAATTCAAACACTGAGGGATTAAACAGGAATTTGGGTTTATTCAGAGAATATAATTTTGACAAGGAGATGTCTAATCAACAACATTCTATATCATAAGTTCCACTTCTTTGTTTATTTATCACATTGTTGAAAAAGAAAACAGGTGTGTTTAAAAATTCTGACTTTTAAAATTTATTTCTTCATGCTTCATTTCAGTCAAAATGTTAATATATAATAAATAACAATTTTATTGACAATATTGGTATTTTGTTGCTTTTTATCCATAAAATTTCATTAACCAGCCTATTTAATAAATATGTGTGTGTGCATCAATACTAGTATTTCTTAGCTTATATCAAATGTTGTTGAATACATTTCAGTCATAGACAGGGAATATTAAACAAATTCATTCAATGTCTTTTTTTTGTAACGTCTTCATACCACCACTCACTTATTATTTTGATTTCTAGTTTTCTTAGAAAGAACAACTTATACTCAGCTCAATTTGATTAAATTTTTGGAAAAATCTTACCTCATTTGCCTTTTTATTTCTCTCTGAATATTCAATTTCCAAATTCTTTAGTTCCATTGAAGTCTGGAGGAAAGAAATTGTGTAAATAAATCGTCTGAATAGGGAAATAAAATTATTTTGTAATAAATTGATGGTTTCACTAGGTTTACGGCTGCAAGCTAAAACAATTAAGAATCACATTTTCAAATTGAAATTCTGTATTAGAAAATGAGGCTTTGCTAATGAAGTTTCAATAGTTGAAGAATTTAATTTGGAAAGAATTGAATGTTTTTATCTATCATTTCCTTTATATTTCTCACATTTTCCACATTTGTTATAAAACAATGGCAACAGACATTTTGTTTCTTTAAAAAACAAAGAAGGATTTTACATTCAAGAATAGCTAATGTGATACTGAATTTTCTTGTCTTGACACATTTCCAAAATCTGACCAAATAACTAAATATCAGATTATTTAAGGGGAGAATCCCTTAGTTAGGCTGAGGACTTCTAAGCAAACCTTTTGTTTCATATGAAATATCTTTAAAATATCTCCATTGTAGCAGCAGATAATTTAAAACCTGTTTAATACTTTCTTTTGAGCAAACATATACAAAGTGCTGAAGTTAGATTTATTCCAATAATAAAACATAAACTAGGGAAATTCCATGGTTGTCAATAACAACCATTAACTTATGCTTCTGCTCTTCTTTTACTCATTGCCTGTATCTTCCCATTCTCTTCCTTATCTTTTCCAAACTTTATTATCCTGCAATGTCTGCATTTAAATGTGGTTCAATTTCTTTCCCAATGGCAGATAAAGTTTACTTTTAAATTGTCCTACTTTGTCTTTCTTGGTAATTTTGTTTTATGATTTAATATTTCTAAATTTATCAATTATCCCCTGATTGAAATATTGGTCACTTTAGAGGGATCATATATCCTATTTTTATTAACAGCTAATTTCAATATGTCTCCACTTTTTCAAGCTAGATTTATCTTCTCTGCCTTAAAAAAAAAAAAAAAAAAAAATTGTTTGATTCCACTGCATCAAGAGAAACTATTTGTCTATTTGGCCTGGTAATAGAGACTGAAATGGGGGTGGTTGTTTGGAGAAAACTGGGCCTGGTAAAGAACCTTAGAATGTACTTTATTTCTTTTTCTTAATGAAATGCTTAATTGAACATTTTATTATTATTATTATTTCTATAGCAATTGAAGGATTTTCTAATTTTCCACTTGAAGGCATAATGCGCTTCAATGGACAGTTTTTTCTGTTGATCTTTTTTAATCTCAACTTTTGGTGCATTTGTAAGATTTTCAGAGTTTATGTTAAAAATGGAAAAAATAGTTTTTGGCTCAGAATAATGAATTTGAAGTTAGAAATCTCCCTTTTAAGATGTTAAACTGGTATTTAGCCAAAACAAAAAAAAAGATAGTTTTGAAATCCATGATTGAAATTTTACTATGCATCCTATATAGCTAGTATGTAAATATTGGGGAAACACTAGGCAATCAGTAATTTGAATTCTCATATGTGAATTTGTTTTTGTGAAAATACATTCTCAATAAATTTCATCTCAAAGGCAAACCCTGTGAAAGACTCATGTCCAATATTCAGAATAAGTGTATAAGTTATCTGTATTTAAAAAAAATCGTTTTGGTAATTTTTAATGAATTTCAACTGGTCAGTTCTCCATCCGTCATCAGATAGTTATGGATATAAATAAATTCAATATATGTAAAAAGAAAGGTGTTTTCATATAGTCAGCCTATTTGGATACTGTATTGGTTACACATGCAGGTAACATTCACCTAATGATGGCTGGAGAACAAAAGAAAAATTGAAATAGATGATGACACTACCTCAACTGGAAGATTTAGATAATGAAGTGACTTTATTATATGCTGCTTGATCTGAACTACTAGTATCTTCATCTTGATTATTTATAGTTCAGTGATTTACTTTTCTACCTTCATTGGAATTTCAAAGCAAAGTCCTTTATTCAATTCAATGGGGAAAAAAACCTGCTCTCATCCCAGTGCCCACACTTGGAAGTAATCTCATGTGAGTTAATTTGCCTTTGTAATAATGCTTGTCTTTATTCCACTGAAGCAGATTATATGGAATTCATTGTCTGAATCAAGGATTGAACATACAAGCACCTGGAAAATGGTATACACTTAGTCAGCATTTATATCTACACAGCAACTGTTCCATATGGAAATTAGACAGAAATCTTTTTGAAATCAAATTCACTTTATTAAATGACATTTTATTTTGTACTTGATGTGTTCATAATGTAACAGTAGTTCAGAGAGAGAAACCAGGGAGTAGGGGTCAAATTCTGGCCAAGTTTGTTATGTTCACTTTTACACAAATAACCATGCAAAAAGTATGAATCCACCTATTCTCCACCTCCTGTTATAGATTGAATACCAAGGCATATGAGGCTATCTAGCCTTGATTGGTACCCAGTTTAGATATGATAGCTCAATAAAAATACCCATGTCCCAGGAATCTAGGCCACTTATGATGCGTTGGCCTATAAAAATGCACACTGACTGAAATTCTTAAGTCATGTGAGTCACACAATCTGCTGCAGAAAGAGACATTTACTTTTTAGTTTTGTTGTGTTCGTAGGATAAAAATGAGGGAAATATCTTTTTTGTGCTCATTGGTTTGGTTGAGGATTGAACCAGCAGAACATTTATTTACAACAGCAAATGTTTAAAAAAAAAACTCATTTCATACCTTTAAATGATCACTTAACTCAATGATTGAAATGGTGTCAAATAGAAGAAAAAAAACAAACAAAAAAAAACAATGATGAGGATATTGGTCTAACTGAACAATTTGATCTTATCTGTGCTTCTTAGTTGTCTACTGAGAGTTGTGACCCTTACACTGCATTTGGCAAGAATAATAATTATTTTGCTGTGAGGTCAGTGACTCCTGCAGAATGTAAAAGAAATCTAATTACTTGTTCAGTTCTTCCAATTTTGTTGCAAATGTCCAATAATTTTAGATAATTATTTTCATGCAAAAAAATAAAATAAAAACTCAGACTCTCTGCTTTTTAATTTATATAAATTGGATTTTTTCTGGAAAAAGAAAAAAAGAAAAGGAATGAAAGAAGTGGAATTATTATTTTGAAATTGTAAGAACCCATTTTATGCAGTTAGACACAGGCAACCAATCAACAACTTTGGTGACTTGGAACAAACAATTTTTCTTAATTAATTTTCTCTTTGGAATAATCGCTTTTGCTTTGCTATTGGAATCCAATAAATTACAGGAGACGAACTAAAAATTTCCCAAATAGGTTGTAAAAGAAATTCTAACACAAATGGTTGCAACAGAAACAAAACGGCCATAAAAATATTAATTCTTTTACTTATAGATTTGTATATTAAGTATCCATTGAATATGAATAAAAAAAGAAAAAAAGCATTCTTAGAAAAATGATGCCATTGTCTCCTTCAAATTATTTCCCTTTTGACCACATACACTTATCACACTACATAAAACCGTCTGTAAAATCATCTTTCAGGATTACAATCAGCTGCCTCGTTAGGTTCTCCTCAATCTCAGACACAGTGTTTCCATGATGATTTTTATCTTTGAGAAAACCCACATGTAATATGGAAGTAGATTTGAATGGTAGGGAAGCTGAGAGACTCTAATGATGTGATATCATGCTAAAAGAATGGCACAAGATGTGAAGAATGTATGTAGTGCATTGTGAGGATGAATACAACATTCACACTCGATGGCATCACAATGCAGACTGAACAACTCCATACGAGAGAGTTCATACATATACAGTAAGACTGGCTGCCAAGTTTCATCATAGATGCCCATGTAGTTCTCAAGATATCGTAATTCCCCATGTATAATACACATTTTTTTCTAAAAAAAATAGTAAGCAAAATCAGGGGTGTGTATTATGTACAGCTACAAAAAAATCTTTAAAAAAATGCTGTAAAATAAAATTAGAATTATCATAAAACTAAATTAGGATATTATTATTCTATGTTTAAAACCATTTTTTTAAAAATAAGAGTAGGAAATACTGGTCATAATTAAATTGGAGAGGTACAATTTATAGCACATTTATAAGTTCACCATTCCTCCATGCATTGAAGATTGCTGTCACATCTGGTCTGGTGTTTCTGCTATGTATCTGGAGATTTTCATGGCCTCACCTGGCATCTCAGCTTCAATCTCTTTCATAATGTAGTTTCCCTGTGCCTTTTCTATAAATATTTCCATGGTAGTTGTTCTAATGAGCTTTTATTTTTGGTACTTTGACTTCACAAATTTAAGTGCAGTACTAGATTGGCAGCTAGGTCTCATCATTTCAATGATGAAATTGCTAGATGTAACTGTTAGTTCTAATGCTAATAGTTTTTACTCTTGCACTTCTTGCTCATGAAACTTTCTTCTAGCATCCCACTTTCCTGTCAACTATGATCTACAAAAATGAAAACTCAATGTCAATCGTCAGCATCTCTCTCCTAAGATTCTGTTGTTTTATTGTCCTCTCTGTTTCTTTCACTCTCACTGGCTCGATATATTTTAATGTCTTTTATAATCTTGCTTCAGTTTAAATGATTTTAAAAAAAATATGTCCAAAATATGCTCTTCTTGGAAAAATGCTGTTGCAGCCAGCAGTCTGTAAATGCAGTTTTGGAATAATCATTATTGGTATTAACACTTGAGTCAAAAAAAAAAAGTTTGAAAATGTTCTCTATGATTATTCTGATTACTTTGTTCTTTCCTATTGTGATTCTGTTAAATTATCATTGTAGATTTTCAGCCAGAACATATCCATAAAACTCTTTCCTTAAAAAAAGAAAAAAAAAAGACCTCAAATCTACCAATAAAGCTTCAGGATTGAGTTGTACAGTATTTTATGTCCAAAAAATGAAGCCATCGTCTTCAGCTCCTCAGACCTTGTTTGTGCCTCTCTACTTGAACTTATTACAGTGACTCTTAATCAAAAGCACCAAAAAGGATTGCCCTCTTTTTTCTCTTGATTCAATTTGTTTCTTCAATGCACTGTCTTTTTATTTGAGGTACATGTGTTAAGTGAAAAAAAAAAAACATATTGCATCCAAGCACTCTCTTTTTGTCTGAGCTTCTGTCACTTAAGCATAAACTAACCAAAAAAAAAAAAAAGGAGGTAAAACAAGAATAAATCTTTTAGTAATTAGCTTCTGTTTTTGCTCTATATCTCTAGAGCCTAAGTTTATGCAAGCAAAACTCTAGTTGCAGTAATTACGGGAGAGGGGGTTGCTTGCACAGACATCACACAGCAGGTTAAAGGTTGCCTGCAGCTGTAGATTTGCTGTTATTTGCACTGGAGCATAATCGGACACTTTTCTCCTTCTTTTGTGACTTATTAAAATTCTTTTTATCAGTCAAAGTAAAAATAAACTGCAAAGTCTAAATCTTTCTAATACTCTCGAGGGGAAAACCTTTTCCTCTTTCCTGTAATGATTGTTTTTATTTTTATATTTAGAAAATTTTATTGTTTTAAATTGCTTTTCAACAAAGTCTTATTGACAATAAGTGCAAATGTCTTTTCTTAAACACTGAAAGAAAATTGCATAATGAAACAAAAAGGTCTGAAAGTTTCAAGGTGACATTTTTTTATTCTAAGTTCATAGTTGGGTTAAGTACAAATCCCAAAATACAAAGGGAAAAGAAAATCTTATTTCAAACAGGGCAAAAGGATTTTTTTCTAAACTCAACAACCTCTCTCAAATATACATAATTTTTTATAACTGTTGCTACAGTGTACCTTTTAAGTTATATGCTTTTTCTAGAAAAATATTTTTGTGGTAATTGTTCTAATTGGTAATTTGACTTCACAAATTTAAGTGCAGTACTAGAGTGGCAGGTAGGTCTCATAATTTCCCCACTGAAATATCTACATGTAACTGTAAGTTCTATGTCAATAGTTTCTTCCCCCACACTTTTCATTAATAGAACTCTCTTCCAGCTTTCTTGTCAACTATGATCTTCAATGATTTAAATTCAATGTCGATTGTCATCTCCTGTTTTCTTGAATCATGTCCTTTTCTTGTTCTCTCTGGGTTTTTTTCACTCTTAGTTACCCCCTTGCATCCTAGTGGCTTTTATCACCTTGTTTGGGGTGGATTTAAAAAAAAAAACAAACATCAGAAAGTTATCTCACTTAGCCATTTAAGCAGAAAGTACATTTCCTTTCAGCTAACAACATTGGCATTCATAAATTTAATAATAAATGTTTCTTTTTTCATTTTATCATGAATTATGCAAATTCAATTCCGTATTATTTGACCAAAAGATAACCAGAAAATAAGTGGAACAGAATCAATCAAAAGAATCTATTGAAAATTATCTGCTGGTTAAATTTTATAGGCCAATGGGTAAAGATATTCCCCATGTCAAATTGACCACCAAAATAAAAGAGAAGAGCCTCAGTATAAACTAATATTGATATATTTTTTTCATTTTAGAAAGATGATAGTTGTGTACATAATATAAATATGGGCTCTAATTTATCCCTGACTTTTTAGAGTTATCTGTACTTTGTTTTTATTTACAAATATCAAGTTGGAGACTGTGCTTATGTCATTGATAACTGTAAGCTATT
Organism: Acanthosepion lycidas; assembly: GCA_963932145.1. Taxonomy (NCBI): domain Eukaryota; kingdom Metazoa; phylum Mollusca; class Cephalopoda; order Sepiida; family Sepiidae; genus Acanthosepion; species Acanthosepion lycidas. The sequence goes on along the minus strand of OZ010590.1, from coordinate 2,000,830 downwards.
ACAAACTGAATTTATTTTTTCTTTTCAAAAGCAAATATGATTTGTTAAAGAAAAAAAAAAAAATAGGGAGTTACCTTCTCTAGGACTTTGTTCATTTCTTCACTGTGACATTTTTGCAGGTTTAACCGGTGTTGTTCCAGTTGAAACTGAAGTTTTCCAACCTAAAGAAAATAAAAGGGAGAAAAAGTCATTTAAATGCTACTAATGTAATATATATTTATATGTATAGCCTGGTGTGGTGGCTGAGAAAGTTGCATATATCTCTCCAGTCTAAATAGTCAGTGATAAAGCACAGGAATAAGCAAAACATTTCAAAAGTTGATTTATCAAGTGGCCTTTATTGTTTAATCTCTTAATCTGAAAAGGATTGGGTAATAATTAAATCTCCCCTCTCGGCAGGTCATATAGTAAACTATCCTGGACTTAGTAAATATCTATTTTTGTACTAGAAATTTGTTGGAAAGTGGATGAACCTCCCCCATGGCCACAAGATGGACTCGTCTAAGACTATTTAAACAACACTTTCTCTTACTGAGCAAAACGAGTTAACAATTAACTCATTATTACATTAATCTGTGTTCTCAACTGTGTACCATATTATTCTCTGGAATAAACTGCTTCTTATTTTCTATATATGTGTCAACCTTTCCTATTTACAACACCACATTTGACAACAAGGGATTCGAATGTTAAAATTTCCAGTGGGATACCAACATTTGACAATTAAAATTTTGAGTGTAATACCAAATTCGGATTTAAAGAAATTTGCAGTCATATACCAAAAAATTGTTGATGACGACTCAACTTTGGATTAATTCCAAATCTGCATAACACATTGACGTTAAAAACAAGTAAGAATTTTATTTGTTCAGTAAATTTTTATGAAGTGGGGGGGAAGAGTAGGAAATTATTTGATCAGTTAAATTTTAAATGGAGGATTTAAAAGAAGCAATGATGGAATTCATGAAAATCCAGCAGAAACGAAATGAAGATGTTTGGACCAGGAATGCTCTGAAAAATAAAATAAACAGTTTGAAAAAATGTTTGAATTGTTAGTGTTGAAAAAGGGCAAGGCAGTGCCAATTCTTTTTCTTAGGATTCAGTCATAAATTCAGTTGGTGAATTTAAGTATAGTCTTGAGAAGGAGGTAACTTTTCTGGCATATTTTTGATGTTATAAAGTAGTTTTTCAAAAAGATTGTGCTACATGGTCTGATGAACATCTGTTGCTCGAAAATTTGCTCCAAGTGAACTTGAAAAGTATGCAAACTACATATTTTTAAGTAATCCTGGGGAAATATCTTTTGGGTACACTGTCTTAATTTTGTAAAAATCTTTGGGGAGAAAAGTTCTCTATTCAACACCAGATGGCAGTGTTTAAACCTTACAAAGTGGGGAGGATTATTTGACTTTTGCTGGGATTGTCAATAGATAGTGTGAAAAGTTTAAATTAAAAGAACTTTCTCTTGATATATTTAAGTGCTTGATTTTTGTACAAGGACTGACGACTGCAGAATATGGTGATATTAGAACCAGAATTTTGTCTAAGTTAGAACAAAATCCAAAAATCAGTTTGTAAATGGTCACAGAAGAATAGAAAATCTTTGACACAACAAAATATGGCAACAGTTCAGGCAGTTAAACAAAGACAACATAAAGAAAATTTTGCCCACAAAATAAATCCTTGTCATGACTGTGGAAAGATTCATTATTACAAGGAATATCCACTTAGAAGGAAAGAATGCTTTAATTGTGGCAAAAAAGGACATTGCAGAAAACCTAAAAAGTAAAACGGAGTCAAAAATGAAAAATAAATTAACTCAATTACAATGGAAAACAAAGAAATAAAAATGAAAAGAAAGTTTGTAAATGTAGAGATGAACAATAAAAAAATATTAAGTTCCAATTGGATACTGGTTCCCTTCATTGGATATGCAAAATCTATATTCAGCCTTGTCAATGATAAATGAAAAAATTGGCAGACCAACTTTACTGATCATGAAAAGAATTGCTCATGGTATTTACAGGAAATAAACTAAATTTTGAAGGAGAATTTTACACAAATGTGACATTTATTGACAAAACTATAAAATTAAAAGGATTTATTATCAAATGAACACAGAACCTGTTCGGTATGGATTGGGTCATTTAACCTTTTCAACCAACCAATTAATTCATTCTGCTATAGTGTCAGTGTTCATTTAAACAGTGTGGAAAAATTTTAAAAAGAATTAAAGATAAAATTTCCCGAAACTTTTTTCTGAGGGTTTTGGCAGGTGCTCAAAAGCTAAAGCAACATTCAAACTTAAGAATTAGACAGCTTAGCAAATAGGTGTGTTGAGTAAAATGGACTACAGTGAGTGGGCAGCCCTACCATTTATGTGAAAAAGAAAAATAAAGAAATTAGGGTCTGTGCAGATTTTTCTACAGGATTGAATGATCGTTTGGAAACATATAATCACCCCTGTCAAGACATATTAATGAAATTAAATGGTGGCAAACTGTTTTCAAAATTTGACTTGTCTGTGGTGTACCTTCAGATTCCTGATGATGAAAAATATGCAAAGTATTTAACTATAAATATGCACAAGGGTATGTATAGATCCATCAGACCGTCATTCAGGATTAAAGGTTGCACAAGTCATTTTCCAGTAAATCATGGATACAATATTGAATGATGTTTGATTTTGAAATAGCCTACTTTTTATGACATTTTAATTAAGAGTGAAATCCAAGCACAACATGCTGAACATGTTAAAGAAGTTTTTGAAAAAAATAAAACAATATGGTTTGAAAGTTATTTTGGATAAATGTAAATTTTTTTTTTTTTATCTAAAATTAAGAATTTGGGACAGGTAATAGATATGAAAGCAGAAAACCAGACCCATCAAGGTCAAGAGTGATAAAGAATATGCCTCTCCCAACAAATATGTCAACACTACAAGAATTCTTGGCTCTAACAAATTACTACAGTAATTTTATCCCAAATATGCACTTGTCAAGAGCTCCACTAAGCAATTAATAAAAAAATTCTGAATGGAACTGGAGTACTGAATGTCAGCTTTTGAGAAAAATTAAAACATATTAATGTCAGAATTAAATCTGGTGCCTTACAATCCAAAAAAGGATATTGTTGCAAGTGACGCTAATTAATTTGGGCTTAGGAGCAATAATATTACACAAAGCAATGGCCAAGTAAAAGCAATTGTGTATGCATTGAGGACACTTATTGCCAGCTGAAAAAGGTACGGCCAAATTGAAAATGAGGCTTTTAGAGATAATTTTTGCAGTAAAAAAAAGTTTCATAGATTCATTCATGGAAGAAGTTTTACACTTCAAACAGACCACAGACTATTATTGTCAATTTTTCATTCCACAAAAGGGATTCCTACACAAACTGCAAATCAACTTCAGAGATGGGAGAAAAATATTTCAAAATTATAATTTTAAGATGAAGTTCCTTCCATCAAAGAGGTTAGGGCATGTGGATGGGTTATCCAAGTTAATTCACAAACTATGTGAACCACTGGAAGAAATAGCAGTGCTAAAAATAGAAATGGAAATAAAAAGTTTAGTGTGCAACATGATATGGGAATTACCTGTGATGCTCAAGGAGATCAGGTAACAAAGCCAAAATAGACACAAATATATCACAGAGAAAAAGAAACAAATTATGAACGAACAATATAAAAAGAATGATAGTGAAAACATTTTTTTTCTATCTGTGATAGAATTTTGATGTACAGTGAATGGATGGTGATACAACGAACACAGCAAAAACAAAAAAGAATATAAAAAGACTTCCATACCAATCACCCTGGTATATCGAGGATGAAAGCTTTAATGAGAAGCTATGTTTTTTGGCCAAATATGGACAAAGATATACAAAAAAAAATGTAAAATCATGGAGAGTTTGTGTAATGAAAGAAAAGGTACCACCAATGAAATTTACTCCTTGATCAAAGGTTACATAAAGACCTTGGGCAAGGCTGCATATAGATTTTGCTTGTCCAATGAAGGGACAATTTTATTTAACTATAGTTGACAGTTTCTCAAAATGGCCAGAAGTGATGAAATATAAAAACCCTATGTGCAGTGGTACAATTAAATTTTTGCATGAACTTTTTGCCAGATTCATTTTCCCAGATACAATTATCTTGGATAATGGCACACAATTCATGGCAAAATAATTCAAAGACTTTGGTAAAGTTCTTTCAATTGTACACATCACTATTGCACCATATCACCCATGTTCTAATAGGCAGGCAGAAAGATTTATAGAAACTTTCAAGTGAGCATTAAAAAAGTCAGATGGAAATGAATCCATTGACAATATCCTACAATTTTTAAGGGTATATTGTGTGACACCAAACGCAATTACTAATTCGTGGTTGTCACCTGCAAAGTCAATGTCCATGAGAAAAATAGGTTCTGCGTTTAATAAGCTGTTGCCAAAGGGAAATAAAAAAAAATGAATAAAAATAAAAAAGATACAAAATTCTATATACCAGGAGAAAATTTTTTCTTCAAAGAGTATAGAAACTGAGAAAGAAATTTGGAATGCTGGTGTCACTAATAAATGCATTGGGAGACTAATGTATATAATTAAAGACCTGAAAAAGACCATAAATAGACTTCACAACCAGGTGAGGAAAAGGTACTCGGATGATATAAATAACCAGAAGGAAGAAATGATGAAGGTCATTTATGACTTATTTAATGTACCAATGCCCTTAGTAGCACCTGAGGGGAAATGTTCAAGTAAATGGAAAAGAAAATTTACAGGGGCTATAGCAATAAACCCGAAATGGAAAAAATATGATTTCCAGAGGAAGTAGTCAATTAAAAAAAGGGGTTATTTTGTGGAGTAGCTGAACACCCCCACAAGATGGACTGGTCTCAGACTATTTAAACAGCACTTTCTCTTACTGAGCAAGAGGAGTTAATGATTATGGGCTTGGAATTCCCCACTTTAAAAACTGGCCTTGTGCCACATCTTGCCTTGTGTGGAGGTTGGTAAATAGAGAAGTTAATGATTAACTATTTGTTACATTAGTTTGTGTTCTCAACTATGTACTATATTATTCTCCAGAATAAACTACTACTTACTTTCTATATTTGTGTCAACCTTTCCTATTTATGATGCAACAATATTATAAATATTACGCATGTATTTCTTGTTCTCTCTCATATATATATATATATATATGTATATATATATATGTGTGTGTGTGTTTTATTGAAGTCTACCACATGATTTTTTTACTTTATTTTACTCATATAATTATTGTTTATAATGGCGATTGTAGCAAGAGATAAAGTTATCTACCCTTGAGCAAACAAAAATAACAATAAAAATTAATTATAAATATTCACGAGAATTAAAAACAGTCATGTAATGAGACCTACATAAGACATCATTAGGTGGAAAAGTCGATCTCTCTCCCTTTAGCTCATGGAAGTTAAGGAATCAAGATGCATGAATTTCAGGAAATGGCAAAAATAAATGTCTGTTTCTATTATTACAGGTCAGCCATCAATTTACTTTCAGCAAATGTTGATTGCAAAACAACCTTAGATAAGCAATGACATAGTGTTATACAAAGTTTTACAAGCATTACCAGCTACCATCACACGTGTGTTACCAACAAAAAGAGATTTAAATCTGATGTGGCTGAGACAATTGATGGATGAATTAATGCCTCTAATAAAAGGCACTGCTAAAATAAGCATGTCTAACCAAATTCAAATGAATGAAGTGCTTACTCAAACCTGATCAATAACTTAGTCTCAAATCTTTCCAAAAGAGGTAATTACAAAAAATATGTACAGCACACATTTATTTGCAAATGCAGCATGTTCATATAAACACTGGTGCAAATAGCCAAATAAAAAAAGAGACTTGATATAACAACCAAATTCACGTCCATCCTCACCAATGCCAAACAAAACGGGGAAACCAATTAGGTAGATGACAACATCCTTCCCGAGCCTGTGATTATTACAAATACCAGCAATGTTGGGGACAAAATATTTTTCATTCATAATAGATTTTATAGATGGTGCCTGCTTATCTATATTTTCTACAAAGCTTCATCAACAGTTTATCAGTGGAACCAATACTAGTTTTTCTAACCATGGCTACAGACTCTGGCATACACTGCTATGAGCAAATTAAAGCCAAAATAAACCTACCTACTCTTTGATGATATTTTCTGTGAATGTTCATAATAGCGGAAATTCAACACCTTCTACTAGGAGTCAGCTTCCTAAACAGTTTGGGTTTATTGATCAACTACCAACAGAGAATGATTATCAATCCCACATTGTGTTCACAGAAACTAAAAACATTTAATGACTTTATCAACTTAGTCATGAATAATAATAATATGCCTGATTTCATTAAAGGTTTTATAAAAAGCCCATATGCAGGAATAGACCCGATAACTAATACAGGCATTCATGCTGCCACTTTTGCCAAGGCTAGACACCCTATCAGCAGAGAAAACCCAGGCATTAAAGTGGAAATTTTTGAAACTGCAAAGTAATAGTGCCATTACACCTTCTGATAGTGAATGGGTCAGCAGAACCCCCCCCCCCCCCCTACATGTGCTTAAAAAGCAAGACAGAAATTACAGATGCTACAGTGATTACGATGCCTTAAACATCATTACAAAAGTAATAAATATCCCATCCTGGACATTAATTCAGTTGCTGATAAACTAGCCAACAAAACAAGATTTAGCAAAATTTACCTGGTATCAACATAGCATCAAATCAAAATGTACCTGGATGATATATATATAAAAAAAAAAACAACTTATTTCTCTTCTCAAATTGAACAAATACATGACATTTGGACTAAAGAATACAGCATCCATTTTCAAAGATACATGAACCAGACTTTTCAACTTTTTGACTATTTACTTACATATATTGATGATATTCTTATTTTTAATGATGGATTCTTCAGCACACATAAGACATTGAAACTGTTATAAAAATCCTACATGATAATAATCTAAAAATTTCAATATCAAAATCAATTTCTGATGTGACTTCAGTCAAGTTTTGGGGTTATAATATTAGCTCTGATGGTATTAGACAAACACAAAATAATGTTAGTGCATGACATAATTCCCCCACCCCTTAATGACAGTAAGAATCTTCATTGTTTCTTAAGCATGGTAAATTTTTATTGAAAATTAATCCCAAACTTTGCAGAAATAGTCATGCCATAAGCAAAAAAAATATGAATATGTTAATAATATTACATTGACATTAAATGACTTGGAATTTTAATTATTTAACAATATTAAAAGCAGAATCAGTGATTTTGTCTTTAGCTCACCAATGGTCTGACTGTACTGAATATCGATTACTGTTAGCAGTAATTATGCAATTGATACAAAAGCCTACATCAAATAGTAAAAGGAGAACCAAATCCAAAATGCATCTTCTCTAAAAAAAAATTAACTCAAATGAGGTATTCGACTTTCAATAAGGAACTTTTTGCCATATATTCATCCACCTTATATTTTAAACATATTATTGAAAGAAAACAGGACTTATTAATAACTGATCACAAGTCTTTGTGTGGTGTATTCTATAGTTTAGACACTGCTAAGTCAGATAGACAGCAGCAGCAATTATCAATTCTCAGAATATATATCAGACATAGGTTACATAAAGGGAAATCAAAACGTTATAGCTGATTGCTTATCTCAACCTACCCTAGCAGTTATGGTAGATCCGTCTGACTTGCTATCTATAGCTGCTGCATAGCTTAAGAACCCTGAGTTACAAAAATTTCCAGACTTAAAAATATATAATTTTAGTACTGATAATAATAGTTCCATATACTGTGATAATGCTACCAGTATTCCCAGATCATATATACCTGATGAATTATGAAAATCTATTTTCAAAAGTATTCAGAAAATAAAATTAAAACCTTGTGTAGACTTATCAAAACAAGATTGTTTTTGTCTCATATGGACAAAACAAAAGAAATGTGTAATGAATGTCAAATTTGCCAGAAAAGCAAAATTCAGAGAGATACTAAATCTGCTATTCACCCTATTGAATTGCCTACTATTAACTTTAATACAGTCTACTTGGATATAATTGGTTCACTCCCTGTTACTAGATGTTTTGAAACATACAATACTCCTTACAACTATGTGTCAACCTGTATTGACTGCACAACTAAGTGGATTGAAGCAGAACCATTACCATATGTAACAGCTTGATCTGTTGCACATGCATTCGTTCATGTGACAAAGGAATAGCATATCTATGAAACTCTGAGTATGGAAAGATAATGTGAACATTTAATTTTATTTGTTGGTAGATATGATATAATATAGGTTGATTTAGCTCATTGCCACAATTAATAAGGAGCTCAACATACATGTCTGTGGGTATTTGCCAAAAGTTGCCCAATTCTCTCAAAATTTCCTTTTTGGGATGCCACGTACATGAGTGATTGACCCAGATCATTTTATATAGTTATATATCTTGTATAAAAGTCATTTTCTTTTTTTTTTTTTTTTTTTTTGTCGGTTAGTTTGGTTACATTAAAGTAGACAAAAATATATATAAATATTAAATGCACCATGGTTAGATGTAAATCCCCAAACCTTGAAATGGACATTATATTTCTTTCTTTCTTTTTTTTTTCTTTTTTTCTTAATATTTTTATATTAAAAAAATAATCTCATAGAAAATTTGTATACTTTTTCACTGGTTATAATTTATTTATATATATATATATATATATATATAATTATTTATTTAAAAATATGATTCCAATGCTACATAAGAGTTCTTATGTCGTGTTGGAATCATATTTTGAAATAAATTATATTTATGCTCTACTTTTTTATTGAGCACTATTTTTTAAAAATAATAACAAAAATACTAAAGAACTTTGGATGATTTACCTAACGAGTTCTCTCCTATTTTCTATATATTTTTACACACACACACACAAAAAAAAATGACTACCTGCCAAAAGACCTCTAATAAAATAAAAAAAGTGGGTGGGAACACTGATAACAAAAAACAAGTAAAAATGTTACACAAGAAAGAAAAGAAAAACTAAGAAAGAAGAAAAGATCAAAAATTAAATGCCTATCTAAGCAGTAAATAACAGTGTTCAATGCCCCTCCCCACCAGCTATGCAGACAGAGCAAAGAATACTTCCCAGCATTAAACCTTAACTCAAGTTTCATGCTCTCCATGATCTTCAGGCAACCAGACATTATAATGCAAATTTGGATGCACATATTAGATTCTAAGAATTATGTCAATTAGCTATTAAAAAAAAAAACATAGTATGGGATTTCAAATTAAAATTAAATTTTCTGCAAAGATGAGTTTTAAAAGAAATAAAGCCAGTCGTACACATTTTGCTTTGTCTTCTCTTCTTCTAATGTCACTCTGTCAAGCCTAAAGATACTTATTTGGATTTGTCAGACTGAATCATTTTCAGCTAAAAATTCTAATTCTCATTCATTTTGACCAATTGTATTGTGTGTGTCTATTTTCTATGGAAACATGTGGCTTTATGCAGGCCACACACATCATGCAAATTTGCACCCAACCAACTACTGTACAATCAAAGTTAAATAGTGAACAGCAGAACCATGATTTAGTTTAACATCTGTTCTATCTCGATGTGTATCATTTAGAGCTATTGGTAACATGTAACTCCTTGGGCAGCAAAAGAATTTAATAAAGGTTGTATTCATCATTGAACGCTGTATCGAGTTTAATAAAAGTAATAATGCAACACAGACAATGGAGAATATTCATGTCGTGTCTCCAGAGGCAGTAATTGTTGTACGCCATGCTTTAGCAACTTTAAAATGGTTGGCTGCAATCTTTCTTATAAGTTTTACTCTTTGATAAGAGCAATGATTTTGGCTAATAATCTTTGGAAAACATCTGTTACAGTAGAGCCTTAGAAAAATATAAATGGCAGCCAAAAGGCACAATGCATCATAATCAATGGTACATGAACATCGCAAGAAAAATATAAAAAAAAAAAACGGAGGAATTTTAGTTATCCATGAACTTTTACAAGAGAATTAAGTGTAATGTTTAAGTCTTTGTAACAGTCTCAGTCTGCTGACCAGAAAGGAAAGTGCCTCCCTTTTCTTCTGCAGATCATTATCAGAGACGAGAAATGTTTATTGCATATTAACAACAAACCCCCCCAAAATAAAATGCAATGGTTATCACTTTCTATCAGTGTGATTCAAACACACAAACCAAGACTTAATCTAGAGAAAGTTTTGCTATCTGATCGAACACAACAACTATCCTCCATTATACAATTATTGAAACCATCTCTGCAGATCCTTAATTGTACACTAACAGAAGAATGTCAATTTTTTATGGCACCAGAAATGAACAACTCTGATCAGCAGAAAAAAAAAGCAGGTGTATTCAGCATGACAATGCTAAACAAGCCCATTTGACCAGAAAGTTACTATTGTCTTAGTGCCAAGATTTTCTTTCTTTCTTTCTTTTTTTTTTTTTTTTTTTTCTTTTTTTTAATCATTTCAACTCCAGCAAGGCAAGAATGTCACTAAGGTGCAAAGTAAGTCCTTGGGATAAAATAGAATGAGAAAACTTTAGTGAGTAGAAACTACGATAAAAGGACAGGATTCAGAAAGGTGGCAATTGACATTGCATTTAAATTAAGATCATAGGTAGCAGGCAAGCAAAAAAAAAACAAAAGAGTTTCACGGGTGAGAAGTGCAAGAAAAGAAATTGTTAGAATAAAACTTATGGTTATATTTAGCTAATTCAACAGTAAGACAATGAGACCTAATTGCCAATCTAGTAGTATACTTACATTCATGCAGTCAAGGTACAAAAAGGTGGAGAACTGGTTGGAACAACATTGAAAAAAAGATTATATCAATTCAATTTTTTTGCTTTTCTTATTTTTTATCAATAACTCATCAGGTAGGGAATGGAAACTGGCCTTTATGCTTGTGTCTTTTTTTTTTTTCCTCTTAGTTTTTAATGTAATGTCCCTTCAGTATGTAGATGAACATGACTCTCCACACATTTCTTTATTATTTAGGGATTACCATTACGCTTTGGGAAAGATAAAGGAGTGGATTCTAATTACTTTCTCTATGGTTTGTATTCAGAGTTTTCCTTCTCTTAGATCGGTTGCAACCAAATGCTAGCGAGACACAGTCTACTTTGCTATTTAGCCCATGGAGGGGAAAAGAAACATATGGCTTTTCCTAATCGGTCTATAGAATAGCAGCACTCAGGTACCCTACTGCTAAGGAAATTCAAACCCCAAAGGTCAGCAGCAAAAAGATATGGCCAAAATTTGTATAGACAAAAAAGATATTGTGATGACTGCCTTTAAAAGGAGTGCCTGCTTATAGTGTGGGGAACAGACTTGGCACAGATTTAAACTTGCCTTTCTGATACCATTTTTTGTGACCACCATTGCTATAACTGTTAATGACAGTAATTCTGTCACTGATTAATTAACTTAATTATATTTGCATTCATCTCTGTCTTGAAAAGGCTATATAAGCTAATATAATTCCAAACAACTTAATGTGTGTGTTTGTGTATGTATACATGCAAACATTTCTGAATTTACAGTCCTCATATGTTGGTGATAGTTCATACTTTTCAAATAGTCATGGTTTTGTTTGTTTTTATCCTTCCAAGAATCTTTCTTTCATCTTTTTATTTTTTTAAACCAATTTTTTCTTGCTTTAAATGAAAAAGACTGTTCAATAAGTCAACAAGAATTTATAAATACTGAAAAGTTTAAACCTTTGAAGTTAAAAGCAATTATAAAATGTTTACAGAATTTATTTTTTGCAGTATGTAAAGTGTAAATGGGTAATCTGATTAAATAAAACTCATTAAAAAGAAAAAAGTTAAAAAACAAAATCAACTAAGTCAGTTTTAATTAAACAACTTAAAGAATAATTACATTGGTGACCTGTCTTTGTTTATAAGTATTTTGAAATTTCTTTGCCATTATGTTTATTGGTAATTTTCATATTATGACTGATTATGTCTACTGAAGAATGTTTGATCAATTCATATTTGAAAGTAGATGTTATTGGTGGATGGAAAATTGCCAAAGGCCAAAAAGAAAGTCATAATTTTTGCTATAAGAAAAAGTCAAAAGAGGAAAATATTTTGATTTACTTTTCTTAATAAGTCCTATTGAATTTATTCTAATGAAATAAGTCATTTTTAATAAACTATTATATGAAAATATTACTTCAATTAGTATTACAACTGTTATCAGTATCTTTAATTTATTAAAATATTGCTTATTTTATTTGTATAAATTAAATTTGTCTGATTTTTATTAAGTTATAATAAATAAAAATATTTGTCTTTTTATTTATAAGATTATTTCATTTTGAATTAAATTGCTTTTTTTTCTATGAGTCTTTCTTATCTTAACCTTAAACACTCTTTAAACAGTTTCAGTTATCAAGGAAAGCATTTGTCCTGTCATTGTAGGTTGACTCCAATTGCTAAATAACAGTATATTTAAATTTTACGATTGTGTTGTCACATCCTGCTTAGGCAACAGCAAAAAAACAGCCCTGACTTAAATCAAGGCTACAGTAGTTTGCATTTGAGGAGTCACCATATATAGTGGAAAACAAAATAATAAAGATGAATAATGTAGAGTGCTAAAGGATTAAATAATTTTGAATTTTCATCTATGACAACTGAATCATTTCATAGTTACTTATCTGTACCTACATTATACAAGGGAGTGCTGAAAAGCTCCCTGCTTGACCTGAGCATTATTTTGTCAATTGTATTTACATGCCAAAGAAAACTGCAAATGTGTACATGTGTACATCAATTGCCCAAAAGACTCAAATGTAAAGAAAAGGTGCCATCATTATTCCAACATGAAGATGTTGAGGCTCAAATTGCAGAATATGGTCTGAGTGACCTTGAAAGGTGTTGTCATCTCCAGAAATTCTTGATCCTCTGTTCATTTACTTACTTTTGTCTGATTGACAAATCTCAACCAAAAGAATTCATCAGAGATGAGAGACACACACATCCAGGGAATGAATTGAGTGTTTATAATTCATGAGCGTCCAGGTATGTAGAAACTGTCAACTAAATGAATAGTGAATGTTTGAACATCAATCAGAAATGACATCAATTGGACATTTTCAAGTTGATTTTTAGCAACGTAGTGATAATTTCTTTGAGGAAATTAGACAAGTCCAGTTATTGCTCTTTCTAATACTGTTTGGAGTTTCTTTCCAAACATTTTATCTAAGGTAGTGTGGAAAGTTAACATCTTGATTTTCTCTTTTAATTAGATGGGCTACTCATTTTTGTAGTTACAGATGTTGGATGTCTTCAAGTGCTATGGTTTTTGTTATTTGTTATTAAATGGATAGAATTTTTTTGAATGTTTCAGAGATGATAGCAACAGCAGGAATCCAATGACCAACCATCAGAATCTTGCTTTGAATTAATCAAAGAATCTATAGAAGTCATTTGCTAAGTGTAGTGAATTGTAGGTGAATACATAGAAGACTCAAAAGATATAATAATAATCTTTATAAAGATACTGTAGTTGTTTACTAAGCTTAACTTAGTCTAATACAGTGCCAAAGATATGAGGTACCAACCACACTATAAGACTAATTTACTCACCAGTAATCTAAAATAAGTGCACCAATCAAAATGGTGCAATATAATTATAAAATAAATGGTGGATTCAGTGGATTTGTTTTTTATAGTTTATCAACCCTTTGCAGGTTATATATAGCTGGAACTTGTTTTTGGATTGTAAGAAAATTTTGGAGTGAATATTGATTTTCTGATATAATTCCTATTATTTAACTCATAACTGGTAGGAAGAAAAAGTGGATTCATGTCTTTCCCAAGGGTATTTGCATGTAAGTGAATGTAAAGAACAAAACTGGAATTTGAACTTGGCTCTCCGCTTCTCATTCCAAAATGTCATCCGTTAAACCACCCACACATCCATGCTTACAGCACCTGGTATTCCCAAGCGGTCACCTATTGAGATACTGACCATGCTCGACATTGCTTAACTTTGGTGATTGAATGAGAACCAGTGTTTCAACGTGATATGGCTATAAGCCATAACATACTTGGCTTACTTTATGTATTTGCACTAAAATGACAGTTGTTAAAAAAAAAAAAAAATGTCTACTTGTTTGACACCCTCTCACCCCAGATTTAATCATCAAGTTCTTTTTGCCACCCTCAATCTTAGTATCTTCCTTAAGCCTCCATTTTAATGTCTTCTTTTTTGGTTGATGAAAAGCAGGACAAATTTATCTTATGGAACCTTTTATCTGACTGACCCTGATAGTTTATCAATATAGATATATGAATTGTCAGATTTTAGTCATTTTTTACTCAATAAAATTGGTATTAATCAACCAATGTAGGTCAAATTTTCTGGATATACTTATATTCGTATGATAAATATACCTCATGAATTTCAGTTTATTTATTTTCTTTTTTTTTTATTAGAAATGTTTATAACTTATTTGGTTGTGTCAGATTTTATAATGCAATTTGTGGGGTTTTGTTCATTTTATTCCAAGAGATTGTATATCACTAGAAATATCCACGAAAATTCCACGGTTTTCTTATTTGAATTTTCTGATGAATTTTAATTCTTAATGATTGAATAAGCTTGTGGCAATTTCTGTGATGATAAAATATCCATAGAAATGTCCTATCACATTGGTCAATATTTGAGCTTACCAACTTTAAGAAAATATTGCAATAACAATCATAAATATGAATGCTGGTCATTATTTTAAGAAGTAAGGGGGTACAAATGAAAAGATTTGGAATTGACAACTTCTTTTCATTTCACTGAAACAAATGTTAAACACAGAAGAATGTTATCACCTCATCTATTTTCCCTTCTTTTTTTTTCTTTCATTTTCTCACTGAAACCAAATAGCATCTCTGATGTCTTTTCTGACTTTCCATGCCATCAAAATGGAATAGTTCATTATTTATGCAATTCAATGTTTTCCTAAAAAATTTCTATTGACCAACCATTGTTCATAAAATGTTCAGGATATATTTATATTATAAATATACCATATGCTTTTCAGCTTTCATTTGTTTTTAGTAGAAATATTTACAATAATTTATTTGGTGATGGAAAATTTTATTATGCAACTTGATAAGTATTCCTGATATTGTAAATAAATAAATAGAATATTATTTTAAATTTATTTTAATTTCACATTAAAAAGGCTCAAAAATGATACAAAGTCAAGAGAAAGAAAATATTGTAAAATTAGGGTAATTAGTTCAAAAAGAGAATATTTGAAGAAACTGGTGTTGTAAATATAAACAAAGAAAAGATACAGATTATTATTCAGAACATTGCTTAAAATTAATAGAAGCAATCGAACTACCATGTTTAAGTGTGCATCACAAAAATATGTAAGTTTAGCAAAGAAATAGATGAAATCTGATTTTTTTTATTAATGTAAAGCTACATTGGATGAACTCAATGCCTGAAACAGAGGTTGGGTGAAAAACAATGTGGAAAGGTGGTGTAATATTTGAGGCTAGTATTTAAAACAGTAAAATTATAGGTTCTTTCAAAATTGATGATAGTGTCAAGATAAATTCAGAGAATTATTGTTAATTCAGAGGCAACACATTTTGATTGCTACATGTTATAACCAAGGAGCTTAAAGCTAAGCAGAGTATATTGATCCAAGTCAATGCTCTTTGATATTCTGAAAAGCTAATGATTGGCCACATTGTCAAAGAGTTCATGCTCCCCAACTTCTACAGATATTAACTGAAGAGAAACTTTGTGGTCCATCCATCATTAAGAGATGTATATGAAAATGGAAAATAATATTCAAATAAAAAGGATCTCTTGAAAGCAAGAAAAACTGTTGCAAGTAATGTTAAAGCTAAAACAATAGGAAAGTTAGTCAATGCCTAAAAGACTTATGAAGATTATAGAATATCAAGGAGGCCATAATAATATATAAAATAATATGATAGTAATTTATTCAGGTATATGGGTTATTGTGTTAATTAAATATGTTTCTTTAGACTATATCTTTTCAATTTATAAATTAAAAAATAATATTGCACTTTGTTTACATAAAAACTTGACATTCCTAAAACTATTTCCTATAAATACTCTGAATAAGAATAGATGTTACAAGCTGAAACTAATGTTATATTGCTTATATAAATATATCCTAAGAATTATACTGATACTAGTTGCTTAATACTAATATGATTGTGAAAACATTGACTTGCATAAAAAAACCTGCCATAGTGTTGATATAGGTTTGTCAAATAATAGTGTATGGTTACATAAGGTGCTTATCTCCCTTTGGTGGAGATAAGTCAAGTGGTCACATGATGGCCACTTTGTGATGTCACCTCATACAGTGACCCAAAGTGGCAGTCATTTGTGGAGTTTGTAAACAGCAACCAAATGAGAAGGTTGCTTTCTTTTAGCCTGGACCTTTTGGCCCAGGCTGTGGCTAAATCTGCCTTCCCAGCAGCTTACAAGCTCATGGTGCTGTTTCCCTCTGGGACAAAGATGAATCTGGCCTGTTTAAATCTGGAGTCCTAAAAATGGCTTCTCCAGGTCAGAAGTACTTCCAGATTTTATGTAAGTCCTTTACTTTTTGTTCCTCCTTATACTTTGCTATATGGATATACAGCTCTCCATGTGGGACATGTGTATAAATATATACATATATATATATATATATATAGATATAGATATATACACACACACACACACACACACACACACACATATATATATATGGTTTTGTGTATGTAGAAGTATATAAAAGTCTCTAAGGACAAAGCATGTTTGTCATTCTTTTTCCTTTTAGCCATTCCGTTCCATACTTTGCATGATTTATGGTGTCGTTATATCAACAGATATAACAGTACTTGTGAGGAGAGAAATGTAAATGGGAGAATAAATCTTTCTTCCCTTGCTCTTGTTTCAATAGCAAGAGTAGAGTGAATGTAAAATTTAATATTACAGAGGAAGCCATTTATTATAACCTTACTTAGTTTTATCAAATGTTTATTATTATTATTATTATCAGATATTTTATTTAAAACTAGCCAAGATACCCAGCATTGCCTGAGTGTAGATGGCTTCAATTGTATAACTGCACCCCCCCATATACCCACACCTGCCCTTTCTAGAAATGTCTGCCTGTGTCCCCGCTTGAATGCATCATCCATCTGTCCTTTGCAAGTGTTTGAGTGTTCTTAACAAACAAATTCCATTGATAAAAACTTCTTGTGTCATCATTGCTCAGAGTTAAATTGTTTCAATGTTTTAGATATTTAGTAAATTTTCTAATTTTTCAAATAGTATGGCATTCTTCAAAAATATAATGATCAAACATAAACAGGGATGAAGTTTCAGAGCTTTATTCAACTGCAAGTGTAAAAGCATGAACACTCCTCTTTCTTTTCATGTTTACTGAGGTTAATAAGAGGTTCTTTGGGAATTTTTCCCTTTTAATGCTTCACTAATCCTTCTCAAACAATCTTTGCATCAAAGGTTGTTTGAACACCAATTTAGCATGAAATCATATGACAAAACTATTAGATAAATAGCAAAAGCTGATTTTGGACCTAGTTTTTAGCAGATCTCATCCACTTAACTGAAATAATCTAAACCAAACATTCATGCAAGACAATTTGTGTGTCATATGTAATTTATATGGCAAATCTGGAAAGCATTGGATGAAAAACCAGGGAGTTATGGGCTTTTGGAATTGTTTTTCATGTTTTTTTGTTTTTTTTGTTATTTTTTGTTATACATGGGAAAGGAAGCAGGACTAAAACCACACTATCTTATTTTTGGCATGATGGCAAATTTTTTGCGACATGTTTGAAGAAAACTAAATAAAATAAATGAGAAAGTTATTCAAGTTTTTATTTTAAGTAGTATGAAAAACACGATTTTTTCCATTTTTTAATATTTTTTGTGTGAAGCCAATGTCATAGGAAAACTATCAATCACTCAACATAAACCTTGTAACATGAGCTAGGTTTTGCATTAAGTGCAAAATATATCAGCTCATCCAGTAAAATTTTGTTTGTGTATAACTTTGCCTTGGTTTTTGCAAGAAGTTGTACCCACCTTCAGTTTTATTGATTTTTCTGTCAAACCCAAGGAGCCTGGAGATTGAAAAATTGGTCTTAGTAAATTTGCAATATATGTATACAAGTTCATTGAAATCGGTTGAAAAATGTGGACATACATAATTAGCATACACACTGACACACAGACATCTGTTTTATACATATAGATGAATTAAAAATAGTAATTTCAGATTGACAAATTTTCTCCTTGTTTTTATGAAGTAGTTATCATATTAAATTAAAGGTATATAAATTGTTCCAGTTTTTATATCCTTTTCTTTCTATTAGCAATTGATTATTATTGTCTTAAAGATTCTGTTTCTATGAACAAGGATAATAATTCAGAATCAAAATGCACAATACAATTTTTTTAAAAATTGAGGCCTAAATTCACAAAAAGTCTTCATATCCAAACAGTGTCATTCTTATTAAGATCAGTTTGCTCCTTTAAAAAAAATGCAAAAAAAATAAAGAGTATCTGTCAACTTTGCTCCTTTTAGAATTAAACTGATGATATAAGAAGCAGTGCTCAGAAGAGGTAAAAAAAAAATGAATAAAAATAATAGTTTATTAAGATGACCCATATTTCTGAGGTTGATATTAAATAATCTTAGTGTATATGATGTCCTTTTCAACATATATTTTATTTCTTTTTTGAAGAGCTGACTCAATATTTTTGTTTTCAGCCTGAAGTTTTGACACTTGCATGTGTGATGTTTTTCAACATGGAAGGTGGTGAGATTGAACAAAAAAAACATTGATCAACACTTAAGAATGCATTTGGATGCAACAAATGCCCAAGAAGTTCAGAGGAATGTGCTATCAATCAAAACTTTTCTCAAATGTTGATATATTGAAGTTCAGATGAATTATTAGAAATGTTTTTTTTTCTAACTTTATATAAGTTGTAATATCATAGGAAGGATTTATGATACAAATACATTTTTAAAGATTCTAATGATTATGCACTGCAACACAGCCAATTCAGGCAAATATAATGGAAAATAAATTAAACTAATAATGCTATTTTATTGCTGATTGCATTTGAACATGGTCAACATTAGGAATGCTGCTTCTCACTGACTTTATGAATACTCCACCATTCCTCTGCTTGCTTTTATAACACCTTTTACTGCTGCCTACACCCAGGGGTGTAACCATGTTTAGTGATCTGGTCCTCAGGATGTTAAGACAATGTTTTAATTACAGGGCTAACTGTGCATTGGTCAATGTTGATGTTGCTCCAAACTGGTTGTTGGTAGCAATCCACATCAACTCTGTCCACATTGTGTTCTTGATCTCAGAACTCTGTCCATGTTGTGTTCTTGATCTCAGAACTGTTGAAGATTGAATGTCATCGTAATCACAGCAATAGTTCAAGCTGTGGTGTGTGCTATATAAAAGAAGAAATATCTTCACAATGAAAAATAAAAATGAAAGCTTCAGTTGGTTTATATAGTTCTTGGTACAACAAAAATGAACCATAGCCGCATCAGTCCCAATAGTGACACTGTGCTTTGCTTAATAATTCGGGTCTCAAAGTTCTTTAGAATCAGGAAATCTGGTGGCAGCTGACATGAATTCCAGAGGCACCCCATGCAGGGTTCTCAGCCTAAGTCTTTGCGCTCTTGAAGGTAGCTGCTAATATGGCCCCAAACTGGCATGGGGCTGAAGTGTACTTAGAATTTATGGATTCTACAATGTTCATGTTAATCCCAATAAGGATTCTTTGTTCCCTATTTCTGCTTTCTTAATCAACTTTACAAATTTAGAGAATTATCCACCTTCTCAGGAGTAGTTACAGGGATTGCTCATCCCCTAAACTTTCACCTGCTTCACTTCACATCTCACACCACTACTCCACACAGGTAGTGCCAAATTCTCCCTCTTCCTCCTTTCTTCTCAGTGTTTCACCTCAGCCTACCTCCCAAGGCAGACAAATCTAATTTTTAAATCATATGTGCAAAAGGGCATGGTTTATTCTAGTCATTAATCCTAATTATTTTGTTTCCTCAAGGAAAAAATAAAAAATATTTCTCCATACTTGGACTTATTTATGTCTAGTGCAAACATAAACCAGATCATCTACTCAGCAAATGACAGGATCTTTTTTCATAACTTCAACAAAAAAGGATTCATTCCGTGTTTACATTTCCCAATTTTTCATCAACAAAAATATAAGCCACATCTATCTCCCCTCTTGTTAATGATATTTGTTTGCCTAAATTCTCAAGGAAACAATAAAATTGTTTCTCCATTCCTGGGCTGATCTTTGTCCAGTAAAAATATAAACCAGATCACCTAATTGTCATGATCTTCATAACTTCAACTCTCACAATGGGTTCATACTTTGTTTAAATTTCCCAACTCATTTTTGTCAACAAAAATATAAGCCCCGTCTGTCTCTCTTGTTAATAATACGTGTTTTCATAATCTGTTTTTGTCCCCATGCCAGACTCTTGGTAGATAAAAAATAAACTTTAGGAAAGATGAAATCCAGACGGCCCCATCTGCACCAAGGAAAATGTCTCCTCTCTTTCTCTCTCTCTCTTCTAGCTTACATCCCATTTTGGGCTTAACCCTTTCCTACTCAGAATTAGCATTTAACCACTTCATGGCCTCAGTGTCACACTTTAGTCATTTTCTGAATAAACTATTTCAGGTGGTAAAGAAAGAAAAACTGATTATTAAGTAAAGAATTTTGTAACTTTTTATGTAAATTATTATTTATCAAGTTTTAGAATTCAGTCTGGATGTTGATAATTGGAAAAAAAAAATGTCAGTGGTCAGGAATTAATGCAAGAGTATCTGACAAAAAAAAAAAAATTAGATGAGTAATGGAAAAGCATTGCAAAATGTTTCTCTATAGAAATTCTTTGAAAATCAATAAAAATAGGATTATTAGGGTCAGAGTTTGTGCAAATATTACTGGTAAAATAAGTTGCTAATCATTTTTATGATGGTAAAACATTGAAAATGAAGTAGAAAGTGATTGTTAGTCATCAGAAATTAAGGCAAGTATTTTACTGACAGAATAAGGTTATCAAATTTATAATATACATGGAATTGTAATGATTTTATGACAGAAATATATTGAAAATCTCAGCTTTAAAACCTCTTCACTACCACTTGAACCAAACCTATAGGCACATAATAATTTTATATCATTCCTCTAACTCAGAAAACAGTGCTATGTTATAAACTACAGAATGATGAAAAGACTAGACAAATAATGAGAAACTAAAGAAATTAATTTTGTATATTAGGAAAGTTTTCTGAGAAAATAGCTTAGAGTAACTGTGTGTTGGCAAGCGGCAAAAAGCAAAAAGGCCTGAGTAATCTGTGTACGATGGCAGATATATGTATTCAGTGAAGTGGCTGTGGGTTGAGTGGAGAGAGAGAGAGTGAAATGAGAATAAAATCTCTTTGTTCTGATTCTCCAATAAATAACCAAATCAGAAGCCTAACTTTGAGTCTCTTTTATATTTCATAGTTCCAAGAAAATCCAAGAATGCTTGGCTTTTGATCTTCAGTACGTCGCCTCTTTTTAGCTGCTGGGTCTTCTCTCTCCAAGTACTCTTGTCTAGGTGCAGTTCTGCTGGTCACTTACAGCAGAGGCTGCGGCGATGATGGTGACAATAGCAACCACTGCATCAGCTGGAATGCACTTAAGCACATAGATTATTTACACTGGAAAGAGCAATGCTCGGCAGAGTTGCAGGGATCACTGTGGGATTTTGGTTAAATGGAATCAGCAGAGTCAAAGATGTAGAGAGTGGGGTGGGGAAATGAAAGTGGTGGGGTGAAGAGAATAAGTAAAAGTGCTGGTTTATTTGGTAATCTAAGTGCATCTAATATTTAGCAGTTTACATTTTCAAAGAACTTGTACAAAGTTTTGAATATGAGTTTTACTGTGATGATTGAATCTCTCGGTGAAAATTGAACACATTTACAAATACTACCAAAGATGTTCAATACATTTTTTTGAAAGGAAAGAATTTAGAGATACATTCTTAATACTATATACATTTATGAGGATAGGGATAAAGAAAAAAAGAAATTATCATCCAGTTCAGTTTTGGGAACAAAATTTTAGGAGTGTTTTCTACGTTTCTGCTGATGACCTCCAAGATCCAGGTGGGACAGGTAAGACTTTAGGAGAGAGAAAGGAAGCACTCTGGTTTTACAGTACACCTATTTCTCTTCTGCTTTTGTTTTGTAGCTTGCTTTGAAAAGGGAACCATGTCTACCTGTTGGCCACCTTTATTGTCTATTGATGGGAATTAATTCTACATGAGGTGAAGCTTCTTTTTAAGAACTGTCTGTATCTTTTCTGTAGTGACACCTTATTTTCATGGCCAGAGAACAATTTACTTAAAAAGAGGATCTTTGAAATATGATGATTATCCATCCTTACCGCATAATTTTTCCATTGTAATTGTTTATTTTCTGGATGACTTTTATAGAAATGAATGTATTGAAGAATTTGGGATTTGCGATAAAGTCACTCTACTACACACTGAAATGATGTAGAGGTAATGCTGATGATTTGTATGATAAATCTTACCTTGATATTATGGGTTATATAAACAGTAAACAAATGTTTGCAATGATTCAAATAAACTTTAATCCAGATATTGTTGGTATAGAATCCAGGATTTCTACATGATGAGAAAGGATAAAAGTAATTTCAAACTTCAAACATTAAAGTTCCACTAAAGTGTCCACTTTCATGTGTGTCAAAACCATTATGTCTACTGATATTCCTCAAGGCTGGCTGAACCTTTCCTTTACCCATTATATATTAAACTGGATAGATGGACAAAATTTTCCTTCTAACAACACTTTCATTACTGGCATTTAGGTTTCTGTTCATGGCTAGTATAAATGCATAACCATAACCCTGTTTGCCATCCATTTATTAAGCTCATTAATTAGTTATGGGTGGCTTTCCTCTGTCCCTCTTTCCCTCAATATGTCCTGTGAGTATCGATTTTCCAAGCCCTCCTTCCTCATTATGTACCCCAGAAATTTCAACTGTCTCTTCCTGATGTTAAGTATAAGTTTCCTTTTTATTTCCATTCTCTCCAAAACTTCTTCATTGCTCACATGTTCTGTCCATGGTATGCTCAGCATCATTCTGTAGAACTACATCACTGTTGCTTCTTGTCACCCCTTCATCTTTGAGGATATTGTCCAGGATATGCTGTGAACTCAATAAGACCTTCAATCCATAATGGAAAAACAAAATAATAATCAAATAGCCCTTCTGAATGTATTAACAGCATGCACAGAGAATGCGTTCAAAACATTTGTCACTCACAAACCAACCTTCACATGAACTTCAATTCACACCATCCATAGTATGAAGAAAGGGATTGTCCAGTGCCTACAACACTGGGCAAAAATCCTAAGTGGGGACCCAGACACATACAAATGATAAATGATCAACATCAAGTGTACCCTTCGGAATAACAACTACACTGTAAACATAACATCAGCGTCTGTAGGTAGGAATGGAAGGATCAAGGAGGAAAACCAGAAAATTACTACAGTCTGTCTACCTTATGTCAAGGGCTTAGAAAAGATTTAGAAAACCTGTGGTCCATACAGCATCAGAACAATATTCAGAACCAGTTCCACTCTATGGAGAAATCTGTGCCAACTAAAGTTTAACAGAGAGAACATGACCAAAAACTATGTGTTCTCATTTCCTTACAGTTGTGAATATAAAGGTGAAACAAACCTCCCCTTAAAAGTAAGGCTGGTGAAACATCAAAAATCTGTAGTGATGGATGAGACAATGAAATCAGGCATGGCTGATCATGTATGGAGGGAAAGGGTACTCATCAGCCCTGTCAAATGAAGTGAAAATACTGGACAAGGAAGAACACTGGAGAGTTAGATATCTGAAAGAATAAGTGCATATATTAGGCTATGAGGATCTCCTTAGTAGGCCTAGCATAGAAATAAATACAATGACAGCTGCTAATAAAGAAAGATAAATGACAAGTCTTCAACAGCACTAATCAGCTTTCAGGTTAGGTTTAAGTCTCCAAGTTCACAAAAGAAAATTGTCCTACAGGACAACAGAGTTGTAGATTTTAAAGCATTGGTTTGTGAATTTGATGACAGTAATTGTGAGTTCAGTCCCTAGGCCAAGTGGTGTTTACTAGGACACAGTGGAAATAGGTGAGTAAATAACTAAGTACATACTTGCAGTCATCTGTTACTCAAGACAGATCAAATTCTTTGGCTATTTTGTCAATAGAAAATGATTTTGTAAAGATAGAAAGTATAGAAAGTGTCATGAAAAGATTTGCACATCTAAAGGCTAGAAAAAAAAGTTTTTGGTAGGATAATGACTATTTTCTTTAGCTTGTATTAAGTTGTATATTGTAATAAACTCGTTATTCTACATTTTCAGTTTTTATCCTTGTGAAAACTTTAAAAAATTATACTTGTAAGGGCACTGAAGTTCAGTGATGGCCCAGGATACCAGCAATCCTTAGACAATCACTGTTTGCAGGCACAAATAAAATACAACTTTTTAACTTTTAAAATTATTTGCTCATTCTTCAATTCATAATTGCTTGCCAAATATGCATCTAATAGCCTTAATATAAAAAGAACTAAAACTTAATATGTCACCCTCTACAGTAGAGAGCATTTAATTCTATGAATATTCAGGTCATTCAGTAAAAATAAATAAATATACTGTTTAATAAATGGAAAATCAGAAGTCAAAATGGCAAAATCAAAATGGCAAGAAAAGAGGAAAAAGTGAGAAAAGGTTAAGGAGTGTAAAGTGAAAAAAAAAAAAACAATGAAAAGGACAAATAATCACAACATTCTACATGTACACACACATACATAGATGTGTGCAATGGCACATGCATGCAAATATGCACACATATACGCCATGAAAAAAACCTGCACCAACAAAAAGTCCATATATATTAAATTTGAGAAGTATAAGCAGTCAATTGATGATACCCACTGACAAGTGAATGGAGTAATTACTGGAGGATCCATCTGTGAAAGTCTGGACACTAAAAGGCAACATCAATCAATTAAGTGACAACCTTTTACTTGTATTAATTTCATATATATATATATATATATATATAAAATCTGTAAGTAGGAAAATAATCCAAGTAGATCTTTTTAATATAAAATTTAAAAAAGATAGGTCCATAAGAGAGCTCAATGTATTGTATGCAGAATGATATACATCAAGGAAAAACTTAACGCATCATTGAAAACGTGATTATAAATTATAATTTATTTCAATGAGTAAGTTTTTACTGCCTGTCTCAGATATTAAAAATCCACCCATTGAAATAATTTATAATTTCTAATCATGTTTTAAGTTTTTCCTTGATGTGTGTGTGTGTGTGTGTATATATATATATATATATATATATATATATACATATGATAAAAATATAGTTTTAGTGTATTTTATATTTAAGTGCTCAATATCAGAAATAGAGTGTATACAAGTATAAAAGTGGTCTCAGTTCAATTCTTCTATTCATGAAACAACCGAACCAGTAAGCATCAAGCATCTTCATTGAGTGACTCTTAGGCCTTGTATTGTTGAACAATAACCTATAAAAAGGAATACAATGAATATATTTGCCTTCATTGATTCAACTGACCCTGAAATAGAGCACCACTCATTTCTTCTGGGAGAAAATCCTGTGCACTATGAGATATATTGAAATTAAGACTGCAAACGACAATGCATACCAACTTATAATGGCCGGTTGACAAGAAAGAGACTTAGACTCAGAATATGGCATCTCTATC
This sequence comes from Acanthosepion lycidas, assembly GCA_963932145.1. Taxonomy (NCBI): domain Eukaryota; kingdom Metazoa; phylum Mollusca; class Cephalopoda; order Sepiida; family Sepiidae; genus Acanthosepion; species Acanthosepion lycidas. The sequence goes on along the minus strand of OZ010590.1, from coordinate 1,974,815 downwards.
TTTGAATGTTTTGATTATTTTGTCAAAGAAAACATGAAAATATTAACAAAGATTCACCTTTGTTGTTTGGGAATCAAATATTGATTATCTACAAGTGTATTCTTTGGAATTGCTTTCATCCTCTTTGATTTGAAATTGTCTGATCAATATGCTATTCCCATGCTTGTTCATGTGTGTGTATGCATAAAATGTATAAATGTATTCATTGCTACTTATATATTTCTGAACATTTATATTCTAGTTATGTATGTATTAAAAATTCTTCTATTTACATATTCACTATCATTAATTCTGACTTAATGTTCCTTTGTTATGAATTTTGTATCAGTTTCTCAAGCTGTGTGAAATCTTTAAACCTCAAGTGCTATCTAAGTAGTACAATTACAGCTAATTGATCTAATTTTAATTTTAAAACGTCTTTTTTTTTGTTAAGATAATTCACAGAGTATACAACGAATAGATTGTTTCTCTGGTCTCTTCAGTTTCCGACTGCTGAAAGACAGACATTCCCAGATGCTTATCTATTGTTAGCTCAAAAACACAGTTTCTTTTTCTTCTGCCATTTCAGTGGCCATTTTATAAGGCTTTCCCAATCATATGTTCACTCAAACATCCTTGTTTCATGTGATCTCTTTTAAATTATTAACCCCTTTAGGAATTGTTATTAACTATAAGAGTGAATATATTGCATTCATATGATAGGAATAACATGAAAATATGGAAACAATGCTTTTTAATTTAATCAAATATGATAATAATAGTTATTATAAAATATCAGCATTTTTGAGGTATATATTTCTATATGAATGTATTTTTTTAATCAGTTTCACCCCATGCAAGGCAGTAAAGCCACTAAAACACACAGGGTTACTGGGTATGGAAGAATTAGAAAGAAACATTACTAATGAGCAAGAACAGAGGAAGAGTAATCAAGAGGGCAGTAAATAGTGATTGAGATTGCATTTAAAATTTTGCAGATTGAAGTTGGCTGGAAAGCATGGAGCTGGAAGGGAGTTTCATAAGCAAGAAGTGCGAGAAAAGAAACTGTTAGCATAGAACTTACAGGTACATATAGACAGCTCAAGTGTAAATTGATGAGATTTCGATGCTAGTCTAATACTGTGCTTAAATTCAAGAAGAGCTTATTCGAACAATTACCATGAAAGTATAGAAAAGGCAGAGAGAGACAGCCTTATAATGTTGGGAAAGTGATGGAAGCCAAATTGCCAGATCAGGATCAATAATATTGCTGAATCCTCTTTGGATTTTATAGGGGCTTAAGGTAAATTGCAGGGGCACTGGACCATATATAGCAGCAGTATTTTAAGCATGGCCAAATGGAAGAGTTATAGATATGTATGATAGAGTCTGGAGATAAAAAAAAAAACAGTCCCATATAAAAGTATCTAAATTTTATTTAATGTGCATATTGTTTTTCTTAAATAAGACTTTCAGTAAATAGGATTAGGTAGAATTAAATTAGTTAAAAAAATAATTGGTGGTCAAATGTGGTTTTACTATCTCTGAAAAAGTTTTTTTTTTTTTTTTTTTTTTTTTTAATCATTTCACCCAAAGAAGAAAACATCAAAATAATTATTAATATCTATCACATCTCTGGCAATACAAATTGGCCAGAAGGTGTCTAAGTGTAAAGCATAATGTAGCCTCAGGGTTGCTCACCAGAAATTCATACAGGGACACCTATCCATGTTGCACATGGATAGGCAATCAGTCATAATGAAAAGTTGCAACCATTGATCAGTCAGATCAACAGAAAGTTAAGGCAGTTAAATCTTTACGACCATGGAAGGAAAAACTGGTAAAGTATATCATAAAAAGAAAATAAGGGATTGACTCCTGTTCAATAAACATGGAAAAAGTACTGGCTGAGTGATAAGTGGACATATCTACAATATAGCTATATATTAGGTTGGTGCAAAAATAATGACGTAATAATGTCATTTTTTGACGTATTCTTAACGTCAAAAAACTACATTATTATGTCATTATTTTTGCACCAACCTAATATTTAAAAAAAAAATGGGTTGAACTTAGTTAAACTCTAATTTTTATAATGATATAATTAGAGTAAAATCAAGCATTCACACACTTATGTGAATTATATTTTTTTGTAGATTTTGTTCTTGGGGAAATAAAATTTGTTTTCTGATGATGCCAAATCATTAGCAAAACTTTTAATTTTTATTTATATATATATATATATATATATATATATATATATATATATATATATGTGTGTGTGTGTCTGAGTATATAATCTAGGTAATTTCATTTATTTTGTTTTTGTTTATGCTTTTATCTCATTATCCCACGTTGTAATAACAGAAGATCTGCCAAGAAAGGTGAACTGTACTAACAACCTGGATACAAATTTACTGTAGATGTTATTGTAATTAAAGCACTTTCAATACACTTTAAATTGCTTTTGCTTTTAATTAAAGTAGCATTTTTTAAATCCAAATTCTGGTTAAAATCATTACAGTTAGCAACTAATGCATTGAGTGTATTGTTTTGTAAAAGATCCATTTTGCATTCATATAACCTTGTATTTAAATTCATTGAAGTTTCTCCTATAACTTCAATAAAGATTTTTTTTTGTGTTTGTCGGTTTATCCAATAGTGCATTGTGAAGCCAACTTGCAGTTTTTGCTGAATGAACCTTTGTTTTAAGCATTTCGCTCTTTTTTTAACAAATGAATTTTATAAGATTTAAAAAAAATGCTAAACAGGCCAAATGAATGTCATAAGTTAGAATGTCAAACAATCCCAGTGGAATTGTGGTTGTCACTGGAATGCTATATATATATATATATATATATATATATATATATATATGGTGTGGGGATAGGGAAGTTGAAAAAAGGGAGAGATAAGATCATGAGAAATTCATAGACTTATATCTTATATGTGCCTGGATAGGGTGGGGTTCATAGTCCTTGGATTCTTCATTTTACATTTACTGTCAACATTTTGTATATATAATGTAAATATTATCATAAAAAGATATAGCAATTTTACCAAGCTAACAAGGAACCACAGTAGCTTGGTAAGGTTTTTATATCTTTTCAATATAATATTTATGCATATTGGTCTAATTAGCACTTTCTAACATCTACTGGAATGGTTGAATTTGGTGTAGATTTTATGCAATAGATTTATGATGTAATGGAATAACCTGTCAACCCGATGAGTGACTAAACTATAGTGACTACCTATAAGTACCTGTAAGTCATTGGATTACGGATACTAGCTAGGATCTGTTGAGTATGACTCAGACTTATGCGAGAACTACCAACCTTCCAATAATAGCACTCACTACTGGATTGACTTGCAACAACCTTGTGCATAACTGTTACCTTTATTCTTATTGCACTGGTTTCTTACAATAAACTTTTACTTATTTTATCCAACTTGTTTTTCAAGTATAGATTTCTATTAGCACAGAATATAACAATTTATGCAAGAATTATATATATATATATATATATATAAAGGGGCAAGATCTGGGAAATATGGTGGTTGTTGGACCTGGCAAATGTTGTGCTTGGCCAAAAACTGCTGCACAAGCTGCACGGAATGGGCAGATGTGTCATCATGGCGAAGTGGTCACTCACTGGATGCATGCAATTCTCTCATTTCTAACAAATAACATCTCACAAATGCCATGACATCTCATGATGTTTACTGTCTGACCAGGTGGAGTATACTCATGATGAACAATGCCCTTGTAATTGAAGAAAACTGTCAGCAGTGTCACCCCATTACTTCAATACATTTGTGCCATCTTTGACCTCAGAGAAGTCAGGGTTTTCTACTGCAAAGATTGAGCTTTGCTTTTCATCTCAGAGCCATAGAGCGCTATGATACGTCACCTCTCATAATTGTTTTCAAAATGTTTTTGTCTTCTTTGACACAATCATGGAGATCCTGCAAAGTTTCTTTTTGGTCAACTGAAAACTCATCTCATAGCCAAATCTTCAGAGAATCATGGAATCAACTGAACCGTAACCAATGTTCACATCCTCTGACAACTCATGCACAATGATTCAACAGTCTTTTCAAACAGCTGCACATAAATCTGTAATGTTTTCATCAGTTCTGCTGGTTGCAGGTCTCCCAGAACATGCATCACTGTTTACATTTTATCAGGTATCTTGGAAACTCCTCCCCATCCACTTTCTGTAACTTTGCACAGGTCTCTGAACAGGTTTTACCAGCTTTTGGCAAAATTTGATGCAGATTTTTGACTATGATCACTGATGGAAACTCTGTAGTACGGCGAGATGACTCACACTCTAAACACTTTCCTTCCAAGTGATGTTATAAACAACAAAAGGAAGTGAGAATGTTATAACTTAGTGAGCATGCACAACAGAGTTCGAGATCATTCTGTGCCAAGTGGCTCCCCTCTGAGTACTTTAACTCTGTTACCATGGCAACAGCCCTGATACTTTTTGATTGGACCTCACATATATGGATAAAAGAAATGATAAGAGGAAAATTCTTTATGTCAACGTGTTTTGTTCCTTAAGGAAATTTTTCAAAGCAAATGTAGAAATTTTATTGAGATAGACATTGTGTCTTTGTACAGAAAATGCATCATTGAGAAAGAATAATGTTATGCATTCACATTTGAATTCAAGAACATTCTAAAATATTAAAAAAAAAATCTCTTGACATTAAGAAAAGGAAACTATAGAAGATGGTAAGAAATGTAAAATTTTTGACGTCTTTTTAAGTGAAAGTGAATTAATATTTTACTATTATTAATTTCTTTTAAAGCAATGTTGACTTAAATTTTTTAAAGCCAGTTAACTTTAATTTAAAAAAAAATTTATGGTTGTACAAAATCATGTTGGATTGAAAAAGGAAAAAAATATGTTGCTTTGAGAAATGTAAAATAGTTAATGCGTATGGTTTAAAAAAAAAAAAAAAAATCAATGACAAGATAAATATCAGCAAATCAACTTCGGAATAATTTATTAAGAAAAAATAAGGAAACTAATCCAGTGGTTGGATATTTTGCATAGTATTATATATATATATAAGATTAACAACATTAAATATTAATTACCTTATATATATATATATATATATATATATATATATAAATAAATAAGTGGACTCTTCCATCATATTCAATGTATGAGGATTAGTTCTGACAGCTGGATACCAGCATATATGATTTGATTATAATGGTGAAGGCTTTGTGCAGAACAAACTACACTTTTTTGAAGGGCCAAATACAGAGACCTGGTGCACTACGTGCCACAGTGTCCCTAAACCACCCTCCGCACATTTTGAATTCAGAGTCATCCTTCTCCTAGACCAGTTGCCATCCAAGGCTATAGAACCCAGTCTGTTCTGCTATTTACCCATAGCTGGAGGGAGAAGAAGAGGATTAATACCTTTCCCAAGGGTATTATCACGTAAGTGAATGTAATGGATTCGACTGGAATTTGAACTCGGCTCTCAGATTCCTCAATCTGAGCTGCTATCAACTACTCCCCCGTACCTCCATATATATATATATATATATATATATATATATATATATATAAAAGTAATTAAATAAAAAATAAATTAAAATGATAATCCATATGGAATTTACAAGAGGATAAAGATCCAAGGAGAGCTCTATGTCTGAGACAGAGCAAAATTATTAATTAATGAATATGAAACACTTAAAATATTATAGGTAATAATCTTTATTACATGAAAGCTCTAAAAATAGCCTTCAATCTTTCAGATCTGCAAACCAAATATAAATGGAAAAAAATGACTCCAGGTTAAATTTATTAGATACATATATTTTATCGAGGGAGAGAGAAAAATGAAAAGGAAAGATTCAAAATTATGAACATGTAATGGTGGCGAAGGGTGGAAGAAGGAAGAAGACTCAAAGATATAAATATATATATATATAAACTAATTTAGCTACAGAAGTTGCAGTTGTGTTAATAGAGCAAAAAGTTTGAATATCAATGCAACTTCTGTAGTTGAATTGGTAAAGGATCTTTGTTTCCCAGATGGCAAAGGAGATACAGGTTCAATTCCTATCAAAGGCTCAACCTTTCTTTAGTAAGACTTGTCAATATAGGTTGGTTGTTATTAATTTTCACTGTTTAAGAAAATGAAACAAAACCAGGATAACAACTTGAATATGTATATCCACTAAATAAAAAATAACCTTTATAAAGAAATATTGTTTTATAAAAAATCCATTCAAATGTTGTTTATGTTTCAGGTACAAAACTGATGCTAGCAGATATAGAATTGTAGAATTTTATTGGTCGGCCTTTTTAGGAGATAGGCAAATGTGACTAAGTATATATTGTATCTCTTATTTGTGAATTGCCATAAATTCTTAGAAAAGAGAGTCAAGTGGTTTCCCATTGACTTCTCCTGTTTGAATTCAGTTGTTCTTCTCCAAGAGTAGTTGTCACCCAAGACTACAGAGCTCAGTTCACCCTACTATTTCTCCTATAACAGGAGTGAAAAAGTAGCTTTTTACCTTTCCCAAGAGCATTAATGCAACAGACTAGACCAAAATTTGAACCCAGCTCACTAATTCTACTTTCCAGGCCAATAATCATTATGTTACCTGCACATACAAGCTCATCAAAGAAAGGGGTGTGTGTGTAGGCACTTCTCTAACAATAACAACAATAATAATCTTCTTGTAGAAATAAAGATGGATAGATAATGAATGTCAATCCATGTTCTTTATTCTGCCATCACAACCAACAACGAATGCCAAATAAAAAAAAACAACAAACAAACAAATAATCTTTAACAGAAAGTAAGAGAGATAACAAAGCAGGAGGGGAGGGAAAGGAATTTAAAAAAAAAAAACTGGCTTTCCAGTGACAGCTTCCGAATTCAAATCAAAAGTAAAAAAAAAAAAAAAAAGGAATATGGTAAAAATAAATCTCTTCTTTATTTTATTGATTCCTTTCAAACTATTCTAATAGACATTTAGACAGTCTACAGACATAGCCATGAATGATGGACAGGTATAGAGAAGCAGTGAAATATTCAAAGAAAAGAATTTCATAGGCAGAATAGGAATGAGGAATATCTACAGAACAACATAGAAGTAAGTCATCAGTTTATTTATTCTTTCTGGGATGTTTGTTTCTGTTTTCCATTCTGATTTCTTTGCTAGATATTTACTTTTAAACAGTTGTCTTACATTATTGCTTCTCTGATTGAATTTCTGTCATTATCTAGAGCTGACCTATTGATGGTAACAGCTTCCAAGAGAAGCATTTTGTTTTTAACTGTTCATTAATACTTTGTCTCCTATTATCACAAGAGCTATTTTGACAATATTATTAGCTATCTCATTTTTTTTTCTTTTAACCTCAAGGAAGCAATTTCATCTTTGTTGACTCTCAGTTGTTAATTGTTTATGAAGAAAAGAGATGTTTTTGTTCCCTAATTATTTCCTTCATTTACAGACTATTACTGACTTATTACCAATGAAAACAGGGGAACTCAGACTACCCTGTTACTTTACCCATAGCTGTGAAAAGAAGAGATGGATTCAACAGCATTGGTGTGAAGTCATTGTTTCAGTCTGAATTTGGTTTGGTTATTCCATTTGGCACACTGTTAGTCCACTGCACATTCCTATTTACTACACTTAATTTAGCTCAAAGACAAAATAATATGACACCTGATGAGCATTAAACTCTCTGAACTAGTAATAACTGGTGTGCTTCACCAACCTTCAACTTATGATAGGAACCCTGAAAGATATTTCACCTGGCACAGGGCAAGAGCAATATGACACCTCTTTCCAAAGAACAATCATAGCAGGGCACTATTTATAGATATTAAAGAAAAGGAAGCTATGAAGAGTCATGATCACTTGTTACCTGAAGGGACATATTGTAACTATATTGCCTACATTAGCAATGTTCTTTTGACAATACCTTAGTAACTTTTACTTTATGGCAGAAGGTATTTTCTTTTAATGTTCACCCAATATAAGGCCTAAGAGCCACTCAAAGTAGAGGGTTAATGAATGAGATTGCTGGATGAGCATAAGAGGAGGAGGAGGAGGTGGTAAAAAGGGCAGTTTATGAGGATATGTACGATAGATAATGGCAAACTATAAACTTGAACAGGTTAAGATTGTAGTGATGGGAAAGTATCCTCTTGTGAGTCTGTTCTACAAAGTCATAATTCTAGCTAAGAAGCTGTCTGAGTGGAAGTTCCTTCTTACTAATATTAGGTTGGTGCAAAAATAATGACGTAATAATGTCATTTTTTGACGTTAAAAAATACGTCAAAAAACGACATTATTACGTCATTATTTTTACACCAACCCAATAAAATACAAAGGGAATGGGGATGATTCGTCCTTGTTTATAAGGCATGATGGGTCTTAAATCAAAAATGACAAAATTACTAACAAAATAATAAGTTGTTCTGATAAAGATGATGCCGAACTTAAATGTGAGCCTTTTCTTATTTTTATTTTATTGAAGAAAGTAAATATATTGGGTAAGCAAAGGCCTTACCTGATTTTCATGTTCCCGAGTCAGTTTCTGTTTCTCTTCATCCCGTTTCAAGCCCAGTTCAATAATCTGCTGCTTGTACTTCTGTTCAATTTGAATGGCATTCTCCTCAGATTTTTTAACTTCTTGCTCAAGTTCACCAACACGCTGCAAAGACATGCAAAGAAGGGGGGGAAAAAATGAAAGAAAATGTAATGGAAGGTATCGATTAAGGATCAAAGAGTCTGCACACAGTAATGTGCTTCTACCTTTCATTGTACTTACAAATTTATTATCATGTTAAACTCTTTCTATCTCATATTTATCTTTATCTTTGCAAAAGCAAACAGCTAAACAATCAAAACTCATTTGCCAAGCACAAATATAGATTCCCCCCCATTCATTCAAAGTTGAGCAAAAACAAATCAACAAACTCATTCCAAAAATTCTATCACTTATTGAATTCATTCTGTATTAGTCTAACAACCATAACATTTCAATGAACAGCTCAGCTCATTCCCAGCTATATGATTTACAAAAAGCAACTCCATTCTCAGCAACCCATGTAAAACAAATGATTCCATGTTTTATTATAGAGATGTTCCTTAATTCTTTCTCTTTCTTAGAAAAAAACCACAAACATCTGCACAGACCAAACTTTTGTCTATCAGATTAATCCATGCTTATCCTTTAATCTTCTTTCTCTTCAGTTTCTCAAGTGCTGTGGTACTGTGAGCCCTTTCCCCCTCCTGACATGGTTTGCCATTCCAGACATTTTTATTTTTGATTTGGATTAACATCCTCATCATTGTTTTACTATCACAACATTTCGGTTTTTATGCTATCTGGCCTTCTTCAGAAGTCTGTCAATCTGGATAACCATCAAGGAATTAAAAACTGAACCCATTATTTAATTTATTGGAGTAGACTGTCCGTTCTGTTATCCCAGTCTAAGGATACCTCACTTAGGTTTATTTTGTTAGTACTGTTCAGTTATTGCAAATCCTGTTTCTAATGTGTCTGAGTCTGTACTACTTGGACCAGGGATTGAAATTCCCTGAATGTTACTCAGATTGATACCTGAAAAAAGAGGATACAATGTCCAAAACATTGTGATAGTAACAACAAAGATGAGAAGATTGTAAATAATAATAAACTCTTCATCACAGAAATAATTCTTCAGATATGGCTTTTTCTGTTCTTCAAATCTTTTTTATTTTATTTTCCTTCAAACTTCCTCATTGCACTCATGCTTTGTCCATGGCATTCTTAGAATCCTTAATGGCCTAGGTAACACTGTATGCCATTTACCATAACCAAAGTAATATTTGGTCATTTACTACTTATAGAATTTAAAACAATTTACTTTTGTTTCTTGTATCTGACAAGTATATTTCTTAGTTATTTTTCGAACTTTAACATTATGTGCAATTACCACCAAACCAAAACAGAGATATTCAAGAAAACAAAACTTATTATTATATATGGAAACAGGGTTGGTGAGTAATACAAACCCTAAGTGAGGGGAAGCCTGATTAGGGGTCCCAGACAGTGCTTTGTGATCCTCACCATCTTATCAATATTTGCTTTTTTCCTACCTACATTTATATACATTACAAATTAAACTAAGCAACACTGACTATCAAAGGACAAAAAATTTTTGCGGATGTGGTCATCATTCCAGGCTCATTTATTTTGGATCAGTCCCTCAATTTTTACTCATGCTAAGTCTTGAAGATGCACTGGTAGAAAATTCACTATTTTTCATCTATAACAATGAATGTGTTAAAATTATTCAACTATTTAACAAGAAAAATTTCAAGTTGATGTTAAAAATTGCCACAAAACATTTTTGATTTATTTAAGATGGAATATTCTCTAATAATCTCTAACGACTTGTCTGTACATTGGTATTTATTTTTTCATTTTTTTTTTTAGTTGAATCGTTCACCTATATTGCATATGATCCATTATTGTAGATAATTAGGTTAGAATAACATTTCTATTTCATATGAATACTACCTTATGAAAATTGAGATGTAATAGAGTTGGTGGGCCCTGTGTCATAGATTGGTGGGGGGATATGTGACACTTGCATTGGCTGAAATATGTCTGCATAGCTAGAATGTTTGTTTTCTAAACATGAGACAATGGCTCAAATCTCGCCATAGCCAAATTGTCAAGAAGGTGACTTCTTGATATTATCAGCCTGGGGAGGAGATCCCAGTGGCTGAAAACCATGCAATAGGTTGACCCAAGTCTTGGATGGGGAACTGGTAGACAGAACTGTTCAGTGACTGTTAATGGATATGCTAGTATGAAGTTACAAGTCATCGTGACTGAGGTTTCAAACATACTGGTCTTGTTCAAACTGTTGATAATGCCAGATCACTCTCTCTCTCTTTCTCTTTCAGAAATTTTAACTAAGGTCCACTCAGCATAGTTGCAGTATAAACCAGGGGTGGGCAGTGTGGGTACTGAACAAACACAAACATGCCCAAGCAAAAAATATGGAAAATAAAGTATAATATATAAAAAAAATCCACATTATAACCAAAACCTTGCAGCTTCTATTTTCTCTTTAATATATATATATATATATAGAGAGAGAGAGAGAGAATTAGAAGATCAGCTGATTCTGCTACCTTGGTTTCAACCTTTCAGCATCTTCAGGTAATTTCGCTCAATTGATTTCCTAATGTTTTTTTTATTTTTTTTATTTAATACTGCTATTTCCTGGTCTAATTCAACTCCTACCATTAACTTTATTATCATATACATACATACATATATATATATATATATATATATAGCACAGAAATCCAAATTTACCTCATTTGAATAGCTATTTCAAGCAACAAGAAGACCTATATATATATATATTTTGAACAATAAAAAAAATTAAAAAATTAAAATCTTCAGACACACTGGGTTGTAGATTAATATTCTTTCGTTTTTTTTTATTATTATTCCATTTAGATTCCTCGACTAGTTTCGGACGAAATGGCCATCATCGGGAGGAGAAATATTTCTGCTTGCTGCTAGCACTAAACTACAGAAATGAATGTCTTGATGGAGAAAATGAACTTTTGTCTGTAGTTTTCATTTGTTTTTTTATTTTTTTATCTTTTTAACATGAATCTTTTAACATTCCTTGTGTTGGTCAAACAGTCTCTTTTAAGTTGTTATTTGAGATAAGAGCTGGATAGATACATGCTGCTATGAATTCTCTGGTCACTTTGACAGTTTTATTGGACTTAGGGGATGTAAATGCGGGTGTCTAAAAATGTTACTGATGTTGTGGATTTTTCATAGTCAAACTTAATTGAGTCGTGCACTGTGTTTAGGGTCATAAGGAATTGGGTAAGTTTGTCATCACTACCCGTGTATACAAAGAATATATCATCGATATATCTTGCATAGAATACGCAGTCGCTACCAATGATTGGATAGATATGGGTCTCCTCAAATTTTCCCATGAATATTGTAGCATATGATGGAGCTGCTATGGTGCCCATGGCACAACCTCTTATTTGAAGGTAGTGTGCTCCATTGAAGTTGAAAGTATTCAATGTAAGGACATGCTCCATGAGTTTTATGATGACTTCTGTGGGGGGGGTCTTGTTTTCTTCTTTTAGTAAGTGCTTCCTGAAGGGCGGTTAGCCCTTCGATGTTTTTAATGTTTGAATAGAGTGACCTAATGTCCATAGTCACTAGAGTAGCTTTCTCTGGTACTGTTTGTATGTGATTAATTTTGTTCAGTAGATCTGTTGTGTCTCTGATGTATGATTTTACTTCCTTAGCTAGCGGTTGTATATAATGATCTATGTATTTGGAAATTTCTTGTGTGGCAGTTGAACGATGAAATAAACGGCCTTCCTGGGTTGTTGCTTTTGTGTATTTTAGGAAGGAGATAGAAACGAGCAGGTGTAATGTTTGTGGGTGTAAGTGCTGTGTATGTTTCCTTGTCGATTAGATTGTTGCGAAGCATTATGTTTAGTGAGCTAGTTAATTCTTTTTGGTGTTCTGGAAGGGGATCTGTAGGTATGCTTTTATAGGTTTCTTTGTCGGCTAGCTGTTTGTTGGCCTCTTTAATGTATTCTTCGATTCCCCAGATCACTGTCACACCCCCTTTGTCAGCCTGTGTTATGATTAGGTCATCTCTATGTGTCAGCGTATCGAGGGCTATACGTTCCCCTTCAGTAATATTGTCACGTGGCAGCTTACGTGCTGTTGCTTTCTTTATGTCATTTGCTACGGCTAGTTCAAATGTCTGTATAGTCATGTCTGTGTTTTTGGGGGTGTAGGTAGTGTCCTTCTCTTTTAATGTCTCAAGTATGGAAGGTGTATGATCATTTTCCCCATAGTGGGCTTTTAACCGTATTCTTCTGAAGAAGGATTTCAGGTCCTTTGCCAAGGCGTCTTTATCAAACCTTGGGGGACTAGGGCAAAAGCTTAGTCCCTTATTTAATACCCTGAATGTATTGAGTGAAAATTTATTGTTACTCAAATTTATAACTCCCCCGTATGGGTCAAGTTTGAATTTGCAAGCATGGCGAAGTTCTTTTGTAAAAGCTCAAAAGCTTGCATCATATCTCCTATTAGGGATGCTATACCCCCATCCAGGTGTCCTGGTTGGGGGCTTATTCCATTTTTTTTAAGGTTGAGTGTGTTTGTTGTTGATTGTCTACTAGGGGCTAATCTAGGGGGTCTGGGATGTCTAATGGGGTTATGCGTTCTGTAGAAGGGCTGCTGTGATTTGGTTTGTGTATGTTTGTACAGCACCCTAAGGATGTCCGCGTAAGTTAGTGGTTTGTTTGTGTGTGCGTTTGGTTTTGAGGTTCTAGCTATCATTGATGGTGGCGGTGTTGTTATTGTTGGTTGTGGTGCTGCTGGTTGTCTGTTGGTGTACTTATTTGGTCTGTTTTGTGTTTGCATTGGTTGTGTGGTGGTCAGTGTAGTTGCGGTGTTTTGTTGTTTTCTTTTGGGGTATGGTCGTTCACTTTTTTCAAAGTTTGGTTTCATTTCTTTTTTGTTTCTCTGTCTGGAGGAAATATTCCATTTTAATTTTCTTTGTTTTTCAGTTTTTGTTTTTTGTAGTTCCCTCACTGTTTGGTTTGTGTGAGCTTTTATGACATTCTTTATGTTGGTATATTCTTCCATGTCCGTTTGTTTTTTTATTTTCTCATCGAGCAGGTTAATTTCTGCTGTTGTTGCTGTTATGCTTTCCTGGCAGAATTGCATGGTGTCCTTCATGAGTTCCCTTGAGAAATCTTCTAACTTACGGTACCATGATGCTAGAAACACATCATTGTGGTTACCTATTGAAGGTTCCAAATCAATCCTGAAATTGGTTGGTACTAATTGATCCTTGAGGCATATCCCAATATATTCCTAATGTGATTCATACCTGGCCAATTTGTTGGTTGCTCTATTCATACGGATAGCCAATAATTCGGTGTTTATTGGTTCTGTTGTTGTTATGTCCTCAGCATTTTGTTCAGTCCCGTGTCCATTGTTCATGATTATATTTTGAACAATAAAAAAAATTAAAAAATTAAAATCTTCAGACACACTGGGTTGTAGATTAATATTCTTTCGTTTTTTTATTATTATTATTATATATATATATATATATATATATATATATATATATATATATATATATAATACTGTATAATGAGTTCTGGTGTTAATAAAACAGTGTGTAAAGTAAAAAAATGAAATTCAGTTTTATCAAATAGTGAGGAACAAATAAATATCAATTATAATTATTATTATTAGTAGTAGTAGTAGTGTGTGTGTGTGTGTGTATATATATATATATATATATATATATATAAAATTGTGTATATCTAGGCAGCAATTTTTCATTGATGCATGTTTCATTAAATAATATAGACAAGTTGTATCTGATAATTTTAAGTTCCTTTCATATTGTCTGATAAGCTTAATAACATTATCATTGTTTCATCCATGTATTGTTTGATATATTGAAATGTAATTGTCATCTTTATGTAAGCCGAAAGCTTAGATTAGATTTAAACATGTATCAATATGGTGATTTCCTTTCGTCTTTCAATGATAATGTTATTAAGTTTATCAGACAATATGAAAGAAAGGAACTCGCTTAAAATAGACACAACTTGTCTATATTATTTAATGAAACATGCATATATATATATATATATATATATATATTGTGTGTGTGTGTGCAGAAAGCACTGGACGGCCGTTTCATCCTACATTTGGGACTCATCAGCAGTGTGCATCCACTACCAAGAATTGAAACCCTGACAGTTAGGTTGTCAAGCAAACACCATACCAACTGTTCCAATGGGCCTCGGTGATGAAGAGGTAGCAAATCAGACTCAATATAGTGCTGCTTGCTCACATATTCCGTGGTGGAACTCAACTGAGTTTCTCTATAACCATATAATTCTTATATCACTCCACATAAAACATATTGTGCATCCATGTATACATTTTGTGTAACACTTTTTACAGTGCACAGATATGACACTTTTGATCCTTGGTAGAGTGCATAGGTATTACATACCTGATCCTAAAAGCAGACAGCCAGGGTGTGGCATTCTGATCTGCAGCCGAGAGGCCATGATATTGATCTTCATCAAAGTGCATAAATATTACACTGTGATTGAAGGTAAAAAGCCAGAGAATAACAGAGGCAGTGCACAGATACCTTGTTTCAAAGCAGAAATGCCTTATCTATGTGTAAGTAATGAATTGCTAAGTACTGTGTTGATTTTATTATAATCTTTTTTTTTCAATATGTCGAATCAGTTCAGTAAACACAAATATCTGTCAGAAATACCTGTGATTATTTTAATGGCAAATTTTACACCTGGTTGTGTGTGCTACATGTTTACCATGTGGTAAGAGTTCACCTTATTTTTTTACTATTCAGTATAAAAGATGACCTGTAGTTATCTAGTTAATTATTTTTTTTCAAGTTTTAAATGTTAACTTGAACATCAAAATTGACTATAAACAGAAAGCATACAATATTTTCTTTATCTGAATGGCACTGGAACAATCACCTACCCACCTATACGAATTTCCAATTTCTTGTCTCTTTGCACATTTCTTTTGCCATTTTGTTTCCCTAGGAATGTATTCCATGATTTATCTCTCTGTTTTTAGGCAAATTTCTTTGTTGTTTATTATCAGAAGTAAAAATTGGAATCTGCAATTGGACATAACATTGTCAATGACGTTAACATTCAGTGAGCTTCCATCAAACTCGAACTGGTAAATGTTCTAGAGGTAGAGAGAGAGAGGGGGATAAGGGTGTGTGACAATATAATGGCTATATCCACTCTCTGTATAAAACATTATTGTCGCTATCTCTCTCTCTCACTCATATATAGAGAGAGAGAGATAGATAGATTTTAATCCAGCATTATTTATAACTGTAAATATATTACTATAACTATCATCGTTGCCTATAGCAGAATATGCACTTGAGTCGTGTGTGCACATTGAAATATATTTAGGGTGGTGGTGGTGGTGGGAGGGTCAATGCCACGCATGTGTGGTTTAATGAGTTTTCCTCTTTCTTTCTGGATCAGAGCATCTTGGAAGAGTTCGAAATAATAACTTGTACCTATAAAAATGATTTTTCCAAATACATGTCTGTCACCTCTGAGTGTTGACTTCAATATTCACTTTTATATTTACATATCCCTGATATTGAGCACTTTATTCCATAAATATAGCACACCTTAAAATCATATTTCTTCATATATATATATATATATATATTCAAATCAGCTGCAGAAGAGTTATGCAACAACTCCAATATCCTCATCAGATGCACTGAAAAAGCCAGTAATTATGTAGCTCTCAACCAACAAGATTATAACCAAAAATTACAATCTCTCCTAGACGACACAACAAAATTCACTAAACTAGCAATGACCAACATAGTGTATCAATTTCACAGTCTAGTACAGGACTGTATTTCTTGTCATAAATCTATATTGATATGTTGTGTATGGAGCTTGGTATTTTGGTTTATATATATATATATATATATATATATATATAAAGTGAACATTGACATCAACACTAAGAGGTAACAGATTGTTTCATGCTAGACACAATTATCAGGCCATATGTGTTGGGTTTTTTTCTTGACTATTTATATATATGGGTCAGTGGTGCATTGTGGGTAGTCCATTCTAAAATTTATTTTGGCAGGAGTGTTTATTTATTTGGATTAATTTATTTTGCTTGTTTTTTTTATTTATTTTTATATATTTATTTATAATTTTTGGTTTTTGATGTTTTATTAATGTAGTAAAAATGTTTTTAAG
Organism: Acanthosepion lycidas; assembly: GCA_963932145.1. Lineage (NCBI taxonomy): Eukaryota > Metazoa > Mollusca > Cephalopoda > Sepiida > Sepiidae > Acanthosepion > Acanthosepion lycidas. The sequence goes on along the minus strand of OZ010590.1, from coordinate 1,957,948 downwards.
ATTAGTTTTGATCATTTATTTAACAGTTTGTTTTGGTTTTGGAAGATAATGTTTTTTTTTTGTCCAATATTTGATACATTGTTGTAGTCTATCCTGTTAATTTGTTTATTGTTTATTTATTTGGATTGATTATTTTTACTTGTTTTTATTTTTATTTCTTCTAAGTTATTTTTGTGGGAGTGGTTTGTTAATTTGTTTATTTATTTGGATTAATTTATTTTACCTGTTTTTCTTATTTTTATTTTATATATTTTTATTTATTCTTTGGTCTGAGTTTTCCGTTTTCTGTAATATATTATAAATATTACGTATTTTTCAGGAATTACAACAAAAAAATGGTTTTTAATGATTCTTCATATAGTGAATTCATCCTGCTTATAATTATTGTGCATCTGGTTGCAGTAAAATATGTTGATGTTTTGTTGTGTTGTATTTTTTGTTACTGGTGTTGTGTATTTTTTGAAAGAATAATTTTATTTGTTTATCAATGGTAGAGTTAGGAAAATTATTCTTGACTAATGTTTATGTGTTTTACTTTGCTCAGAAATATTCTTTGTGGAGAGGAATTTTGGTTTGCTCTATTTAGGAAGTTTTTTTTTATCATTGCTATTAGGTTGGTGCAAAAATAATGACGTAACAATGTCGTTTTTTGACGTTAAAAATACGTCAAAAAACGACATTATTACATCATTGTTTTTGCACCAACCTAATATTTTATATCTTTCCAGGTATTGGCTATCATAGTTTAAGAGACAGGAACTTGTACTAGTAGGTTTTTTATATGGCTAAGTGATAAATACTTTGGATTTTAGTTCTATATCAGCATCAAGGAATGGGATTTTATAGCATTGAGTTTTATCAAAAATGATTTCAGATTTATAATTTCATCCTAATTTTTTTTATCAAAACAAATATGTTGTTAACATATCTCATGTAGATTTGAGGTTTTTCAGTTGTTTAAAACACTTTGTTTTCAATATGAGGCATATAAAAGTTAAATAAAGCGGGACCTAATGGGTTCCCCATGTTAGCACCATTAATTTGGATGGAGGTGTTGCCATTATGATCATAGAATGGGGCTTTCATTGTACAAGTGAGGAGTAGTTTCCATAGAGTTTCTGGTCAAATTTTAGGAGGAGGGATTAATGGGTGTTTGTAGATGTAGGCACTAATTATGTTGATTGTTTCTTCAACTGGTAAAAAGAGTGTACTACTACCTGTGTGATTTATTGTTTTAAGATATGGAAAAATTTGTTTGTTGATGCATACTGTAATTGTTGGGTGTATATGGAGAAATTATGTGATTGAGGGTTTTTGATAGCTGATATACATGTGTAGATATTTTGGATATGATAGGTTGGAGAGAAAAACCTGGTTTTCCTGGTTAGTAATCCCAGACCATTTTGATTTTTAAGCTACCAGTCTTGTTTGCCATGATCAGTTTATTTACAAACTTTTTTTAATTATTCTGTGGGGTTTTTCTTTAATTTAGTGAATTTTATTGTGTTATCTAGGATAGATTGTAATTTTTGGTTGTAATCTTGTCATCTGAGTGCTACATAATTACTGGTTTTGTCAGCACATCTGATGATGATATTGGAGTTGTTGTGTAACTCTTTTCCAGCTGATTTGAATATATAATATATATATATATATAAAAACATAAACCAAATTACCAAGCTTCATCCACAATATACTTGTAGAAAATACAACTATAATAGCCTCATCTACATGTGAAAAAAGTAACAAATAATTAAAAATAAAAAATTTTCTGCATTTGGAAAAAATAATCCTATCACTCTCGATACACCTTATATAAAAATATACAAAAAACATCCTTGATAATGGCTCACAGAATACCCAAAGTGCTCTAATATATAATGTACAGACAGACCATTTTTACACACTTTATTTCCAGAAAAGAAAACCCTGCTACAAACACAAGACAAATTGATTAAAAAGCTTAATTGCAGTACCTTGTCAGACATTTTTAATGAAACTTGTATAAAAGAGGGATTTCTGCCTAAATAGTCAATTCTTTCTCTCTTTCTCTCTCTCTCTCTCTATATATATATATATATAATTTTGATGTGAAATCTGTTGTTTACAAGATAAAAAAGGTAAATGAAATAATACAAGCATATTTTACTTTACCGTGAATCATATTGTGATTAGGCTTTGTTTAAATACAGTTACTTATTTTTACATCCTGGAAAACTAATATAAAAAATATGCCTGCTATCAAATTTTAATTATTAAATATGAAATAAGTTCAAGGTCTGTGATTGCAATACTGTATATGAGAGAGAGAGAGAGAGAGAGAGAGTGTTTGAATAGAAGTGTATTCAATGCTGTAAACATATTGGAGTTATCATGAAAACATTTGGAATTTCTTGTGAATATAGTATTTTGAAGATATTCAGAATATATATATATATATATATATATATATATATATATAAAAGCAACCAACAACAATATATTTTCTTTCACTCGTATCTTGCATACTTGACCCAGTGATTTTTGACCTCATCCATTGATATCATATATATGGCAGGTTTCAAATGAAATGAGACAGAAAAAAATCTAGACTGCCTCATCTGTTAGATTTGTTTTCACGCCTGTTATATAAAAATATCATGATAATAAAATGAATTATAAAAATAGCATACACATTGTTATGAATATGTAACACACACAATTCTAATGAAAATAATGAGACAATGTAATTGTAATAAACAAGAAGAATGTCTTAATCGAAAATGCAATCATAAAATACAGCAATTTATGCAATAAAATGAAGTTTTGAAATAAATAACAAAAATAAGATGGCATGAAAATCATAATTAAATATCTTCTTGAATTTCCATAGGTTTTTAAATGTTTTCCTGATTCTGTATATTATTCAAATGAGTGTCTTCATCTTTGTTGTCATATATAGAAAGTGTGTTGGATAAGTTGTCATCTAAATTACATAAAAATGAAAATAACAATGACGACATTTCATTTTAACAGATATATTACTAAAATTACACAAAAATATCTTGAAATACTAAAGGATAAATTTATTTAATAAAATTAACATTGCCATCACCCAAGGCCTACAGATAGCCTTGAAATCTCCTGCAACTCTTCTGGATGGTATCCATGTTTAAGTTGGTGAATGATGCTATAATCCTTGAATTCATTTCATCTTTGATGTTACAAGGAGTTTTGTTGGTCTCTCACTCAAATGTGTCCAACACATAGTAATCAAGGGAGTTGTAGTCTGGGCAGTTAGGTGGTCATATGTAAGGGGAGATGTGCTAGCAGAAATTACCTGACAGCCATAATTAGGTTCTCCTGATTATGTAGCATGGTGCAGAATCCTGTTGCCAGACATCGGTTCTTCCAGCAGCCACCCTCTTGACCCAAAGCAGTATTACCTTCTCAAGGCACTTGATGCAGGCCTCTGTGTTGAGTCTGAATTCCTCACCAACAAATTCAAGAGTTCTTTTCTTATCAAAATGATCAGAGTGAGTTTTTTGAGCTGCTGTACCTTCATACTTTACTGGTTCTCTTTCTTTCTTCTAGCAAGACCACAATGATTTAACTGTCTATACTTTTTGGGGATTGGAATACCCAGTGGCTGTGAGTTTCCATTGTGAGGGTACCAGGTTGGCAGTTTGTTAGCTGCTGCTTCCAACTGGTCTTTAGGGGTCCAAACTCTTTGGTAGTGCTTAGAGAGTCGGCTTCAATCAACAGTCATATAATACCAGTGTATTTGTTGTGCCATTTTACACATGGGTAGGTGTCTGTATGTATTTCTGGTGGGCAACCCTGAGGTCACATTATGCTCTAATCTCAGAGCCATGTACTGGCTGCTTTGTATTGCAGTTGACAACAGATAATGACAATTATGGTGGTCATTTTTTCTCTCTCCTCAAAACATATCTCATGAAAATCACAACAAAATGGAATACAACTAAACCAGCAAACAAAAACCACCTATCCTCTCAATCTTTCTTTCTCCAATATTCGCCATATACGTTCCAACTTCTGCAGTGTATAATCTTTTCTCCTGTAATGGTCGCCAGATATCTTTGCCCTTTGTAAAACCAACTTGAATTCTTCCATTGCTACCATTGAATTCTTGGTTCCAGGGTATCTTCCCCTTTGCTGAAAACTTCTGAACTTTCAAATGCATGGACTTGGTGTTTACATCCAGCATAATCTTCTGATGGCCAGGGAATTGTCTCTCCAGGCTGGCGACTACTCTTCTGTGTGCTTCTATCTTTCATTACTAAGCTGTGTCAGCTATCATTTTCCTTTATTACTCCCCCTCTTCCCATGACTGCAGTATATTAGACACAATAGCTGACAGTATAAAAAAGAAACTTTCTCTCCATCTGTCTGCGAACATATTTGTCTTTGGTGACTTTAATGCTCACCACGACACGTGACTGAAACTGATGTTGGCGGTATACAGACATTAATTTTTTCCATCCTCCACTCACTCTTGCCAAAATTCATAATACTGCCCTCTTGGTAACTTGGTCCACTCTGTGGTAGCTATTGGTATCTCCTTTCAAGCATCCCTTAAGTAAGATCCCCTTATACATAAGACCTATTTTCATTACCAGCATGCTAATTGGGACTCATTTCAAGATTTTCTTTATGATGCCGCATGGACTGATATAGTCAACTTCCCAATTGAAAACTGTTCCACTGAGGATTCTTCCTGGGTCAAAGCCAGTATTGATGCTTTCATCCCTTCTCAGAAATACCAAGTGAAACCACAATCCTTTCCATGGTTCACACCATCATGCCCAGCCACCATAGCACAGGGGAACTATTATTTCCAGCTATACCAGAATGACAGCTCTCATCATAACAGGGGCCTATTTGCTACTGCTCATGACAAATGTAATCAAGTCCTCAAAGGAACTAAGTCCCTGTTTGCTGAAAGAATGAGGCAATGCATAGCCTCTAAAAATGTTGGCTCTCATGATTACTGACATCTCTGTAATAGGGTACTAAATAAGTGCAAGGTCTCTATCCTCCCCCGCTCAGTCGATTTGAGGTGTTATCATCCTCTGCTGGCAAAGCTGAATGCTTTGTCCATAAATTCTCCTCAAACTCTACTGGACTCATCTGGAGTAACCCTGCCTAACTTCCCACTTAGAACTGATTCTCTGTTGAGTGACATGTATATAATCCCTTCTATTGTCTCTGCTATCATCTCCAACCTAGATCCCCACAAAGCATGTGGACCTGATTAATCATTAAGGAGTGTGCTCCCAAACTGGTTCCTGTTCTCTCTAAAATGTGTAATAAATGCCTCACTGCCTCCTGCTTTCCTTCCTGCTGGCATTCATTATCTGTTGTTCCATTTTTTAAGAACTCTGATGAACTACCTGATCCATCCAACTATCAGCCTTCGACCCCTTTTTAGAAAAAAGCCCTAATCAATGCTGAATTGATTCACTATCTCTCATCACAGGGACTTTTCTCAGACATGCAGTACAGTTTTCATTTCTCCAGATCAACTGCTGATGTACTAAGAATTATTGCAGAAAGATTCTCTCATGCTCTTGATAAAAATGGTGAAGCCCAGGCTGTAGCACTGGACATCTCGAAAGCCTTTGACAGAGTCTGGCATTTAAGTCTTCTCCACAAGCTGAAAAGTTACAGTATGTCCAGGCATGTTTTTGAGCTGATCGTGTTGTTCCTATCAAGTCATGAAATGAAAATTGTCCTGAATGGCCACTTGTCTACATACTTTCCTACTAACATGTGTCCCCCTTCCTTGGTCCTATGCTATCTTCATTAACGACCTGCCCAATCACATCAGCTCTCAACTTGGCATGTATGCTGATGACACTACCACTTACTCCTGCCTTGAGACAAGGTCAAAATGGCATCTGATGTACAAAACTACCTCAAGACCATTGTTAACTGGGTTAAAAGATGGCTTGTCAATTTTAATCCCTCCAAAACTAAACTTATCTCTATTAATCATCTCTGCCTTCCATCAACATGGCTGATGCTATCCTCCAGGAAAGTGACTTAGCGCCTTCTTGGGCTAATGTTCTCAGCTAACATGAAGTGGAGAAACTATATTGTATCCATAGGTCAGCTGCTAAGCAAATCAGTTCACTGTGTCTGGTAAGGCATTTTTTCTCTCCTGAATCTATCTTGCATATCTATAAGTCTATCATTCACCCATGTTTAGAATATTGCTACCATATATGGTTTGGTGCCCCTGCAGTATACATGGAGCTCTTTGATTAAATCCAAAAAAGAATCAGCAATATTATATGTCCTGATCTGGTAGCTCAGACTCAGTCTCTTGTCCATCACCATAAGGTTGCCTCTCTGTGCCTATTTTTGTAAATACTTTCATGGTAACTATTTGGATGAGCTCTTTGCTATGGTACCTTGACTGTATGAATTTGAGTGCAATACTAGACTGGGGTTGAGATCACATCAACTTACAGTTGAGTTAGCTAACAGTTTCTTTTTTTGCACCTCTCATTTGTGGAACTCTCTTCTGATTCCTTGCTTTCCAGGCAAACTTTAATCTGCAAGAATTTAAATGCAATACCAGTTGCTATCTTCTATCCTCCTGAATGCTCTCTTCTCTTTCTACTCATTACTAATGTTTCTGTTTCTAATTCCTCCACACCCTGTAAGCCCTTGTGTGTTAGTGTCTGTCCTACCTTGCTTGGAGTGACACTGATTAAAAACAAAAAAAAACTTCTTTCTGAATCTGCTGCAGTTCCTAAGATTGACACCCAAACTGAAATGTTCATATTGGAGCTTCAGCATGAATTCCAAAGAGTACACCATGCCGTTTCCAAATTTCTGGCAGATTGGATTGCGTCATGATGCTCTTTTTCTCACAGATAGTGCCCAATTGACCCTGATCCAAGGTGGAAATTGGTTGAAGTAAAGAAACAAATTGTACACTGGTTTGGAGAAATGACCAAAGATTTATTTTCATTTACAAGATATGAAAATGTCTCTGGTTAGTTGTATCATAGAGTGATTGATTGTAGAGTGTATGAGGTGTGAAATGAGAGCATGAAAAAGATGCATGCTTAAACCAGCTGACTGCTTGTTGGCTATCGGTTTGGACTTGTTGCATTGATAATGGAATTCATCCTCTTTCTGTGTTCACAGGAGGTCATTTTCACAGTCTATGGTTAGTGTGTGTGTGTGTGTGTGTGAAGTCTCTGCTGTCTGGCTTCTTTTATAGCCTATATTAGGAAAATGCATGGACATAATTGTAGACATCTGTGGCAAGCGAGAGTCATATCAATAATGGCCAGCACTCTGGTATATTTGTGTTTGTTTTAAAATTTGTTTGGATTAGAGCACAGGGGGTTTGGGACTTAACTTGGTGAAAATTAGTGTGTAGTTAGTGATTTTAGGTGTTTTCTAATAATTGTATGAATTTGGTTTTGTTATTTCTAATTATGAGTAAATTGCATTTTTCTGCTACAAATCCCTTACCAGAGAAAATGTTGTCTAGAATTTTCTCAAAATAACGTTACCAAAAACCTGTACAGGGACTGAAAAAATAAATTTGTTTGGTTACAGAGTATTGAAAGTTAGCGAAATGAGTTAATTCTAGAGCAAAAAGTGTTTGTTAAAATCGTGCCTTCAAAATTATTTTGAAAGTAGTGACTTATGTTAGGAATTGGTATAGTTTGTAGGTAGCTTGCTGCTTGGAGATGATATAATGCTTTGGAAAGCATTACAATTATACATGTTAACAGCTAAAAGTACTTGAGGGTTTGAAATGCAAATGGTTGGTTATTGTATATATTTCTTGTATGACTTGAATCTGTTGGGCCAATGGATTAGTCAGCCTGATCTTGTATGTTTGGTAAGATCTGTGGTAAGAGTTTGTGGCTTTATAATTTGTTTTAATGAATCAACATGGGCTTGTTTGGTTCTGTGAATTGATATGTTTGCCTATACGTCCATTTTGTTTGATGGTGAAATATTTCTCTACCTTATCAATCAGTCAGAATTGTGATTTTTTTTACACTGTCTCTTCTCACAAAAACAAAATTCTTTGTGAAATGATTTTTAGGCATGTGTTTCTTGGAATCTCAGGATGCTGTGAAAGATAGGTCACTCATTGTTGCTTTTAAATTTTTCACAAAAGTGCTTGTCAGCTTGTAAGCTGAATTTCTGGCAAAACCAATTGAGTTCTATATACCAATTCTCTGTGGTGCCTTGCAAATCCTCTTTGATGGTGGATATTAATACAGAGAGAATTAAAAATAAGTTCTTCCAATGTGTTGGACTTTGGTGTGCAGCAAGGGATACTTTAAGCTGAAATGAATGTTTAATCAATAATTTACAGAAATTGATACACAATCATTTTTTATATGTAGGCTTACAATGGGGATGGCAATATTTTATAGTTATTACTTCCTAACTGCTATGGGAGAGTGGTTTTCCAAAATTCTTACTGATCATCTCTTCTCTGTCCACCACCATGACATGCCAGAGAGAAGGACATTTTTATTTGTCAATATATCTTGGTAGTGGTACAGAGAACAGGTAGTAGAAGGTTTCCCAATGCTTTCAGGCAAAACTGAACCTGAGCTGACATTGGAATTCAGTTTGACAGCTGTGTTTTCCATGCAGATAATCAATATCACTGTTAAAGTGTTTCTAAAATCATTAGTGAAATGAGCATAATACATTGGCTGATTGACAAATTGGTAGACACAACTTAAATGATGTAAATGTGATCAGTTTGTCAACTGTGATCAATTGAAATATGAAATCAATTGATAGCACAATAATCAAATAGTAGAAGTAGTTAAATTGATAAAATGAACAGAAGAATTTTCAGAGAAAATTCTAGTCACATAAAATACTATAAAAGCAAGGCAGACATTGAAAATTAGATAAAAAGCAAATAATAATACAATCAATACTGAAAAATCTCCACATGAAGAAGATGTTCAAAGTGACAGAAATATGGTTCCACAGATGAATGCAATGAATAACATGGACTGATATGTAAACAATGATAAAAAATTCTTAGGGAAATTGGATCTAAAAGCACACTTATATTTAGAAAGAGACATAATGGGGAAAGGGGGCTAGAAGAATTTAACACTCACAGGAGATACTGAAAGTGGGTGGGACATTGTGTAACCAACCTAACAAGTCTATGTGAATGGATAGAAGAGTGGGGAAAGATGGATGATAAAGTGTTAAATGTTGGCTTAAATCTACAATATGCAGGAAACTGTGGAGAGCTATGATTGTCTCTGTCATGATATATTATGGAAAAATATAATAGCCCTATTCTTTGAGTAATAGGTACTTTAGTTCCTAACCATGGATTATCCCAAAAGAGTCTCAAATAATTTTGTGATATTTCCTCTTTAATTATTGTTTTGTGAAATATTTACTTAATTCAAAAAATGACTAAAGCTAATTGGCTGAGTTGAAGAGTAGTTGTAAAGTCGGTGGGGACCAATAAAAAAGTCAAAACATAGTCTTATAGTTAACAGGTTCATATGTAATCAGTAATGAAATATCATAATTATTGTTTTGTTTGTTTTACTTCTAGCACACACCTTAAATTTGATTCATTATTCTTTATAACATCATAACATTGTTTGTTAGAATATTTTGATGTATTTCATTAATAAATACTACTTATGATATCACAGGTTATGTAGGTGAAAAATTGTAAAAGACGACTGAATAAAATTGCAGGGTTAGAATATTTACACTATTTACATTTTTTGACTGTTGTCCTCATCTTTGTTGTCATGTTCACAATGTTTTGGCCGTTGTATTCTCCAGCCTTCTTCAGGCGATTGGAATTTCAAACCAAACTATTTATTTCATCCACCATGTTAGATTCTACTGGTTCCACATGCCATGCCTTTTTTCTCGATATTTCAGTTTCAATTATTTCCCTTTAGTAACTCAACTCTCCAAGTATTTTGTTCCTCTCTGCTGTGGTCAAGTTTTGAACTCACAACTCTTTGGGTTAAGCCACTAGATTATTTCAACCAATCTTATTATTTTATCTACAGTCTGAACAATATAGTTACAATACCTCATCTTAGAAATATAGACAGAAAGTTAGAATACTTTAAAAACTGATGTCAAATGATCTGATAAAAGAGAAGATAATTAAACTGAAATTTAATTTGAATAGAAATGATCACAAAAGACAGAAAAGGAATTTGCTCATATAACAAGATTTTTCTGGACGTTCCCACAAACACAGGACATCATTAATGATAAAAATACAGGCTTTTTTTTTTTAAGCTCCAAAAATTTAAAATTATTATTCTTACATTTTATTCAAGAATTTTCAAGACATTGAATATTTTTCTTTTCAATTCAGAGCCAAGAATTTTTACATTCCAATGTATATTTTTTTTATGTACTTTTAAAATTTTCCCAGGTTATTTACAGAAACATATTATTAAGATAGATTACACCTCCTCCTCCTCCGGTTGCTATGGAAGTTATATTCTTTTTTCATTCCATTTCACTTTTGACAAAAAATAAAATGAACAGAAAAATAAATTTTCAGAAAATGTAGCGATACGTATATACTGAAAAATACTTTGTCTGAATTTCTGGGATGAGTAGACCATGACAATAATTCCTACTATTTACATTTGGTCTATTGTCTTCATCTTTGTTGTTGTTATCACAACATTTTGGCTGTTGTGCCCTCCGGCCTTCATCAGATATATATTGATCCTGGTAAACTATAGAGAATTCTGAACTAATAGAAATGAGATAGTCATCAGCCCCTGTGGAATGAAGTGAAAATATTGGACACTGAAATATTAGACGTCTGAAATAATCAATGCATATTCTAGGCTATGAGAACCTCCTTAGTAGGCCAAGCATAGAAATAAATACAATATGAGAGCTGCTAACAAAGAAAAAACACAAATAACAGCAAGTCTTCAACAGCAGTAGCAGCAGTTGTAAAAAAAAAAAAAAAGAAGAAAAGCTTCAGTGAGTGACAAACAGTAGCAGCAGCATTCATCAGTAGGCAGATTAGGTTTAAGTCTCCAAGTTCTCCACTAGGAATTGTCCTACAAGACAATAGCTAAGTGAATTAAAACATTAGTTCAGGAATTTGGAGACATAGTAACTGTGACTTCAATCCCTGGGACTCAGTAGAACTAGGGCAAAGCAATAACTGAACAGTACTAAAAATGTAAATAGTATAAATAATGAAAAATATTTGTAATTTCTTGAACACTTTAACATAGTGTCCATAATAATCTTGTTGTATCAGTTCATTTTTGTATTACGGTAATGTTAATAAACCTTTTCATGCATTGGGGAAAGGTTTCATGGTTCCTCTCCGATACTGAATGCAAAACCCAAGAGGGAAACTGTTGAGGCTCTCTTTGCTTAAAACTAAAAGACACCACTTTTTTAATGGACAGTTGTTAGGATTTCTACAATTACAGAAGTTGGTATCATTAGTGTTTGTTGCTATGGAATAATAAATAATAATAAATGAATTATTAAATAATAATAAATCATTTTTATCTCTAGTTATCTACCATCGGCTGAAGAAGTACCATCTTAGTACTGAGACATGAAAGTTTTTGTGTAGCAATGTAAAATGTTTTTACTGTAATTTATTATAATAAAAATATTATAATAATATTTTGCTCTACTTTGTATTGAGCACTTTTTAAAAATAAATGCTATAAACTGTGGATTTTTATTCCATCTGTTCTTTCTCTCAATAGTATATATATATATATATATATATATATATATATGCGCGTGTGTGTGTGTGTGTATATATATATATATATATATACAGGGACGATGGTCTCATAATCTTAAGAAACTGTAACAAACAAAACACAGACAAAACTAGAAAAGCAATAATAAAGATTTTTAAAAATAACGGATTCGACATAGATATAAAAACTAACCTAAACGAAGTAGATTTTCTAGATGTTACCTTCAACCTAAGAGAAGGCACACATAAACCATATAGAAAGCCTAATGACAAACCACTCTACATACACACATCTTCCAACCATCCACCTTCTATAATCAAACAGATACCAAAATCGATTAACCGCAGGCTCTCTGACAATTCCTCCAATGAATCCCTATTTAACAAAGCTAAGAAAGACTATGAAACAGCCCTAAAAGATAGCGGATTCCCAGAAATACTCACATACTCACCACAGATTACAAAAAAGGCCAACAGAAGAAGAAATATCATATGGTTCAACCCACCGTACAGCAAGAACGTAAAAACAAACGTAGGGAAAATATTCTTCAAACTCTTACACAAACACTTCCCAGAATCAAGCACCTTACACAAGATATTCAACAAAAACACTGTAAAAATCAGCTACAGCTGCACCGAGAGCATGGCACAAATAATAAAAAAGCACAATAGGAAAATTATCAACAAACCACATGAACAAATTAAACCCACGTGCAACTGCAGAATAAAGAACGAATGTCCCTTAAACGGAAATTGTTTACAAAACAACGTAATATACCAAGCCACGATAAAATCACCAGATAATGAAGAAAAAGTATACATAGGAGTAACTGAAGGACCCTGGAAACAAAGAAATTATACACACAAAACATCTTTCACAAATAGTAAATATGCAAACAGTACAATGCTTTCTAAGTATATCTGGGAAATTAAAAATAAAACGAACATCACACCAAAAATATCTTGGAAGATAAGGAAAAAATCATCAGCCTACAATAACCAATCAAAAACTTGCAAACTTTGCTCGGAGGAAAAAATAGCTATCATCACTTTTCCCGACCAAAATAAATTATTAAACAAAAGATCCGAACTCATCTCAAAATGCAGACATGAAAATAAATTTTTACTACGTAACCTAAAAAATTAAAAACGGAAAAAATAAAATAAAAACAAATAAATATACTAATAAGCAAAAATAACAAAAAAAAAAAAAAAAAAAAAAAAATAGAAATAAAACATAAAAAAATACTATGTTACTTAAAAATCGAAAACCGAAAAGAGAAAATATACAAGTAAAATAAATTAACCTAAATTCATCCAAGTAAATAAACAAACCAATCCCAAATAAAGATAATCAATTAAAAACTGTTCCCGCCAAAATAATACTTAGAATGAACTACAACAATCAACCCCAAAACTGAACAAATAGCTTTAATTAAATTCCCAAACCAAAACAAAACTGTTAAATAAGTGATATAAACAAATTTTTACTACGTTAATAAATAAATAAAATAAGAAACAAAAATAAAAACAAGCAATATAATTTGACCTAAATAGATAAACAAACGACTTCCGGTGAAATAACCGCCATAACAGAATACCCACAATGCACCACTAACCCGTATATATATAAATAGCCGAGAAAAATAACAGCACACGTGGCCTGACGATTGCATATAGCATGAAACAGACTGTCGCCTCTAAGTGTTGACTTCTATGTTCACTTTTATATTTACACACGCTCTATCTCTGATATTGAGCACTTTATTCCATAAATATAGCACACCTTAAGACTATATTTCTTTATATATATATATATATATATATATATATATATATATATATATATATATAATAGCTGGCCACTTGTATTCAAGGAGACCCGTTTACTAAGGTGGCTAACCAATCCCTATTTCAGATTCTCAGTCAGGCACATTTGTGTTTGTTCAACACTCACAAAGCCTGTGGTTTATACTGAAACTATACTGAGCCGACCTTAGTACTAGTTTCTGGGAAAGAGTGAGTTATCTAGTATAATCAACAATCTGAAAAATGCCAGCACACTCAAACACTTGGTTACGATGACTTGTGACTTTGTGCTAGCACAGCTATCGATAGCCGCCAAGTGTTCCATATACCCAATTTCACTCGCAAAGGATTGGGTCAACCTGTGGTATGGTTTTGAGGCACTTTCCAAAGGTGCTGCATGCTGGGTTCATCCCCTTCCAGACTGATAACATCAAGAAGTCTCCTTCCTGACAAATCAACCGTGATGAGATTCGAGAAAGCGAACGTTCTAACTACTTGGCCACACACCCAATATATCACAAAGAAAGGATTTATACAAAGTATCAAATGGCAATGTTAACATGATTAATGGTGAAATCACTTCACTAACAGGACTTAATCAGGCATTAGCTTACTATCATTTCCTTGAGTAATAAAATCCTTATATTTGAGTTGTTGTCAGATGGAAGACACATGCCAAGTACTTTTGACAATTTCAAATTGTTATCTTCTGAGCACAATTTTCTTATATATAAGCATATACTAAGACAAAATATGTGTAGACTGAAAGATGTTTTTTTTTTTTTAAATTATGCAATTTATTGACAGTTGAATATATAGTTTGGAGCACACTAATATATTTACAACATCAGATCCACAACACAGTAATAATCCGAATATTAAATTTTGTGGAAAACTACTAAGACATTTTTTACTCTATTCTTGTTCTAGTCAACTGAGGTTGTGTTTTTTTAATGTTTCTAAGGGCAAATTTATCCTGCTTATAATTAATGTGTATATTTTATAGAAAATATTTGGATATTATTGTTTTTATCTGTATGTTTAATCTTGCTATTGCTTATTTTGGAAAGAAATAATCTAATTTGCTTATTTATGAGGCAATTTGAAAAGTACCCTGTTTTTACACACTTTATGTCCAGAAAAGAAAATACTAGTACAAATTCAAGAAAATTTGAATAAAACGCTTTCTTTGCAGTACTTTGTCCATCATCTTTAATAAAATTAATGTATTTTGTCAGTTAAAATGGCAGAAATGCATTTTTTTGCAAAATAAGAAAAAAACACATTATGGATAAAAATTCAGAATAAATATCTACAACATAATTTTTTTAAAAATTGAAGCCGAATTTCACAAAAAAGCCTTTGCATGAGAATATTGTTTATGTCATCTGATAGAGATCAGTTTACTCATATCAAAAACGGAAAAAAGGCATATATCGATTTAGAATACCACCAACAATCTCTCTCTCTCTCTCTCTCTATATATATATATATATTATAAACATTTAGATATACATATATGCTTGTATGTATGCACATACACACAAAGTGAGTGCTGAAAAGTTTTTGACCCAATTAACTTGCCCAAATTATTATCCTGTTTGGCAATTAAAATATTGATTTTAGAATGTGGGACAGGCTGAGAACTTTTCAATATATATTTTCATTTTATTTTTATTATTTTAATTTATTTTTTTATCTATTGATTTATTTTTCTTTCACATGAAAATGAACTACTCCATTATCTTGCGAGTTGCCTATAAATAAGGGAATTATTGGGTAGAACAATTTTAATTTGTGTCTGATGACTGCTATATGCATGAAACTTTGAGTAGCATTGAGCTCTGAGGAATATATGTGGAAAGGTGTGGCAAGTAATTGAGAAGATCAAATAAAACTGCCTTGAAGACAATCTGAAAATCTGAATCCCCAGATCAAGTGGTGCTTTTATTCATGTTGGCCATCATAGTCATAATGACAGCCTTCAATGTATCCATGGTATTGTGAGGTTGTTGTTTAGTCTCTTTCGCAACAATATTCCACATACAAGGGGGATTCAAATCAGAGTATTTAGAGAGCCATTATTTGTGATGGCATGAATGTGAACTTAACCAGAACTCCTGGGTCACATGGGGCCAATGTGTTAGGGTAGGAAAAATCTCCTCAGGGCTCAACCACCATGTCTAACACTTTGGTATAGGTTATGGTGTTGATTGTGATGCCTTGTGGCAAGAAGTGAGTTGGCATGACACAGCCTTACTGGAACTATTACAGAGGATACTTAAACACTTGGTGTACACCATCATGGTTGCTTCTGTGAGGTCTGTGTAGAGCCAGCTGTCATTAATTCTATTCATCTGGCCACTTCCAAAATGCCTGTTATCTCCAGTTTGCTGTGGTTGGCAGCCAATTCCATCAGCAGAGCATACCATTCCATACATCAGACTAGATTCTTTCATGTCAATGCGTTTGAAAGTGAAATAATGTTAAAATTTGGTGCAAGATGCTTAACATTATATTAGGTCATCTTCCATTTATGGACAAGTATGCATCAGATTCCTGAACTGACACATATCCATGTAGATATATATTGTTTAGTGTGTAGATCATTTTTTATATATGTATATAATTGTATATATGCATATATGGATGAGAATCTGGCAGGATGGTCTCTCTGTATGTCTGCTTCTCTCTCTCTCTTTATATATATATATATATATATATATATATATATATATATATACGCAATAAGCATATAAATACATGTATTTAAAAATATAAGCACATAGCTATGTTAGGAAAATATAATTACTAAAAGCAAAAACATTGGAAGCAAGAATTTATCCATTATAGAAAACGGTCTTGCAGCCTTGTATGTAAATCGTAGGAGTTTTTTGTTCCTTGGAAAATAAGGCAAAATATCAAATAAGAAGAAATAAATTTCTTGACATTACACAAAACTTTTATTATCTCTATTGTTTATTCATTTATCTCTCATTTCTTTTATATATTTTATGTATATCAATACTTATCCATTATTTACAATTTTTTCACTTCAGCACACACACACACACATAGATGTTTTTAACTATGGACAGCTATTTTCTTATCTGGTTCACTTCTTGCAGAACAGAATGGTAAGAAAAAAAAAGATGATTCCTACTGTTCCACAAAAACAAACAACTTCTACTTCGTTAGCTGTCATGCGCCTCAGTTGCTATGACGACTGAATGTTATCAGTTGTGGGGGTAAGAGATGGAATCCGCCAAGAATGTCACGTTCCAATACGTCCAATAGAAATGGTTGGGTCGCCAGGAATGGACACATTCACAAAACCAGCAGCCATATGCCTGCTTTCACACATCAACATATATGCAGACGCACTAATGGCTTGTGTGTCAAGGTTTCTTGCGCTTACATGTGTATGTGTGTGTGTGTTTTATTCATCCAATTGTAAATGGAAGATAATGGAGTGGAATCCAGATGAAATTTCATTATTTCTATTTGTGTAGCAACAATTGTGACATTGTAATTCTGGTAAACTTGTTGTCTTTATACAAAATGAAAGCAGACAACAAAATACAAAAATGTTGTTTCACAAAAAAAAATGCAAAAAACTTGTAGCAATGAAGTAGGTGATAAAACCCCAACTTATAGATTACAAGAAATGTGTACTCTTAATAGTAGCAAGACATATTTTGTGTGTGTGTCACAAAAGTTCTCAGGCTAACCAAGAAGCATTCCCATTCAAAATTTTAATGTTTTGCCATTTGATCAGATGAGAAGTGGACTGGGCCAAGAATTTTTCAGAACTTCCTTTACACACACACACATATATATATATATATAAGTGGTGACTTTGGAATAAGGCTTGTTGGGCTAAACCTGAGTGAATCAACATTCAACTATATCTGTTTCAAGCCAACAAAGATTTTTTAGGGTGCTTCATTTTCATTCTTGACTTCAGCTGGATCCAAAATTAACTGGTTTAACTCTGTACCTCAAAATATTGACTGAAATACCTTTTGTTGATATTGTTCATAAGAAAGAAAGAAAAAAAACAAAGACAGTAAGTAAAAAAGAATGAAATAAAATTAATGTGGCTAGTCGGGCTGTGTAGATATGAGCCCTATCAAAGCTGGAGACATACTTAATAGACAATGTATTTCTTGCTTTAATTTTGTAAATAATCTCTTAAAAATTTCTAATAACTTGTATGCCCTATTTTTTAAAGAATACATTTTTATTTCAACTTATTCATTTCAAATGTCCATTTTAAATAATTTAATCTGTACCACATAAGGTTTTTTAGTGGAATGTATCTTTTAAGAAAAGGGAAATTAAATTTAGACAGACTTAAATTCAGCGAAAATCAAAAAAAGTGGCAGCTTTAACTCTTTGACTGGAGGATTAGGTGAGGATTGTGACTGGGATAGTGTTGAAGAAATATGATATCATTCAGCAGTACTGATCATAAATGTACAATAAATTAATTTAAAACATTCAAAGCCAGTGAGATACATAAACACACTAATGCATAGACATATATATAAACACACACTCTACCATCACTGGTTTGATAACCAGGCAATAAAAACAATAAAAAATGAAAAGGGGGCAATTAACAGACAAACAAAATCTTTGTCTTCTATCCTTTTTCTTATATCTCTGAAAAAAAAAAAATTAAAATATAAATGTTTATTTTTATAGAATTATAACAATTAATATTAAAATAGCGAAATGTGTTTCTTTTTAATTTCATCCACAGAGATTTTAAAAATTTATATATTTTAGCTAAAGTAAAGGAATCATTTTAGCATCTAAGTTATACCAATAGTATATTTTCTTAAAGATTATAATGATCCTGACAAACATTGATGACCTAGAGTCATCACTGATATATAGTGTTCATTATTTAAAAAAAAAAAAAAAAAAAAAAAATGAAGATCATTTCTTAAAAATTGCCCGAGGATACTGTAAGGTTGAAAACCAAGGTAGCCAATTCAACTGATCTCCTGATTTTTAAAGTGTGTATATATATATATATATATATATATATATATATATATATATATAAAACTATGAACCTAAAGAGCCAGGCAAACCTACCTAGGTTTTACCTACGTGGATCGTCGTATATATATAATCTTGGTTAGACTGAGAACATTTCAACAGACATGAAAGAAAGAGAGAGAACAATCATTATACAGCTAGAATTACAGACAATTGTAGTGAATCTGATATGTTACAGGTGTTCAGTTATTCTGTCCTTGTGCCAATCTAAACTAACAGCAATAAATTTCTACTTAGGGACACCATTGCACATATATGTAAATATAACTAATTTGCATTGGTGATATGTGTCAGTTGTAGGTGAATAAATATGTATTTATAGTAAAAGAATTTCTTTACTATATCTATGAAAAGACTGATATTTATGGTGTGAGTGTGTTCATTGTGTGAATTTGAATAATATATATATATATATATACACATACACTCTTTCTAAATATCATGTAGAATAATATCTTTTTTCTTTCTTTCTAATGATCTGTTTAGGTATTTCTTATTATGATGGTCCCTGAGATTCATCAGCCTTCCCACCATTTTCAATTTCTATGCCAATAGGCATAGAGACCATTTATTTTTATCTCCATCTTTTACTTCAGATTTTTCTCTGTCTCTCTTTCTGTTAATCCTGTGTCATTTGTCATGTTCATTTTCATTACAAACCTTCCCATGATGCTATCAGATTTGCCAAGCATTTTAACAGAATGTAGCAACATGAGCTGATGACTTGTCTATTCAATGTTTTTGGTGCTTACAGCAATTATTAAACAAAATCATTAAACCTGTTGCCTTGTATTGTTGGCTGCTTCTACATTCAAGTCATTCTTGTAGTTAGTTTTAAATGAATTTGAAATCCACTTTAAATATAACCTCAAATATTGATCATTTTTTATTTCATTGAACATTTAAATTTAAATGACGCTCTATATTATTTTTTATGATTCAAATAGTATGTCTTATAAAATTTAAATGATAACTGTATTTTTATAAGAAAATGTTTGTAATTAAAATTTTAATATAAGAAATTTTATGATCTAAACTAAAATAAGCTTATTAAATAATGTGCCCTGCTGTTGAGCAATGGTTAGCAGTCTCATCTTGACTCTTCATTGTTACGGTAGTTAGTTTGCGTTCCAGGAAGTGCCCCATTGTGGTCTAAATACCTTGCCATAGAGCAATTTTATTTGTTATTACAACTATAATAAGTTCAATTCTGACTTGAGGCAGATGAAACTAGAAAGGCTTGCCATAAAACTCATAGTCCATTACTACTAGGAAGTGCTGAAAAGTTTTCAGCTCAATCAACTTCTAAAATTCTAACAAAATTCAGATTTGTGGAAGGAGCCCCCTCGTACAGGTACTTTCTATTTGTGGGTTTGTGTTTGTACTAAGCTAAGCTTATTCAATATCTATATGCAGTGAGTGTTTGGCTGAGGGGTTAAAATGTGAGCATTACAAACAACAAGACCTGGGTTAGACTCTCACTATGGTCAAGGGGGTGACTTCTTGATAATATTGCTGTTGGGAGAAGATCTCAGCATGCAGCACTGTAGGGAAGTGTCTGAGAACCAGACCACAGATTCACCCAAGCCTTGTGAGTGAACTTGGATAGAAATGGAACTATTTGGAAGTTCCATTCCATAATCATTCTAGAAGAATATCACAAGTCATTGTCACATAGAGTTTCTGGGTAATTCACCTTGGTCAACCACTGATCCCCAGAGAGGGAATTCTTTCCAAGATTGTAGGTTGGATCTGTGAGTGTTAAAGAAACACAAATGAAATATGCCTGAGCATGCATCGGCAACACAGATTAACTAGCCAGCCTAGCAGTCTCCTGAGACTAATGGAAACTAACTTATATACTTTCATATAATTTATCATGTAGAATAATGTAAGCATTTTGAAAGCGCTTTGGTCTCTCCTTGGTTATATTGCTGCACTGATTTGGCCATGCTGTCTGTGGTGGTTGCTCCTTTATATAATGAAGTGCTATTTGCTTCATTTTTAATATATTTTTTTATATTTGATGACATGTAAATCTGCCATTTTTCTTCCACAATGATTTAAAATATATGTCCTTTGTCTTTTATGCAATGCTGAGATATCTGGCAGGCTCATGTTTTACAAGATGCTGTAGACTCTACCAGTACTTTTGTATCTATCCTGAATCCATAATACTGCATAATATTAAATAGAATGAATGTGTTTCGGGTGGGGGTCTGCCATACCATCAATTATGGTAAGCATTAGTTGGTTTAAATTTAAGTACTAATAACTTTTTTATCATAAACTTTATGTAATAATAAAAATAAAAATGTCAAGTGTTACTGAAAGTTCTTGGCTTCTTGACACATTCCAAAAATCTGACCAAATGAGCAAATTTCAGAATTTTGAAGAAAGTTCCTTCTTAGTCAGGCTTAGAACTTTCCAACATTCCTTCATAATATAAACCCAAATAGTTTAAGCTCTTGCACAAGACTCTAACAATTAAGCAATAAAATGGTTGCCAAGTGAAAAAGATTTAGATATCATTGTATTATACATATTTTTCTGCGCATGTCTCAAGTTATCAATTGAAAATCAGGCAAAAGAAAATTAATTCTCATCAGAAATCAACTTCTACAATAAAGTTATCTACTTAAATGTTGAGTTAAAATAATTACAAAGAAAAGCAGAATAAAAATCTACCTTGTAACCTTAAAAACAGAAAACTTTTTCATCACTTTCCAAATACTGAATCAGATAACATTTTATTTTTCACAGCTGAGCTTCACTTTTCTTATCAGAAAGGTCAACCATATTAACAAGTGATTGGTAAAGAAAAAAACTAATGATCAAATCCATGGTTCAATTCCTCTCAAGAGCAAAATTTCTTTCTGATAATAATTTCATATTTTCTTCTTAGTTACAAACGAAAGACAAAGGCATAAACCATATTTTTGTTATAAAAGGCCACTGTAGTCCTTTTTTGGTTATTTTGCACATGTGCAGATAGGAATGAACTGTTTTCAGTGTAGACTAGATGTCACTTGTTTCTTTGCAAAGGTATTTTATATCTGATTGATACTGTTGCAATCAATTTCTGTTTATCTGAACTGTAACTCCCCTGTCTTTCATTATATGTCCCTCATGACTTCAACTTCACAAATCAAGCATGACTGAACTTCATATCAGTAACTGTGCGAATAGCTTTCATCCAATTATCCAACAACACTCACACACACACACGCACAGACAGACACACACACACACACACACACACATATATATATATATATATATATACATATACATATGAGTGTGTGTGTATGTATCGTGTCATGGTTATTGGAAAGAAAAATGTGATTAGCATGTTGACTTCAAATTCCAGCTGATGCCATTTTGTCCGATTCTGCACAAAATACCCTTAGAAAGATATGAATCCATCTCTTCTCCCTCTACCAGTTGGGGAGTTAATAGCAGGACAGATTGGGCTTTGTTGGTAGCCATTCTAGAGGAAGGCAAACCCTGAATTTAAAATTAGCTGGACACCCTACTCTACCTGCTATGGAAACCACAGCAGCAACACTTAGTGTAGTAAAGGTGTGGCCCTATATGCTACAAGAGAGTTTTACAGGGTTAGCATATAAATATTTACAAACATGTTCTGTTAAATAGAGAATTCCTATTGACATTGTCCAAGTTTCAATGAAGGAATGCTGTGTTTTATACACACACACACACACACACACACACACACACACACACACACATATATTGTTAAATATAAAGACCATGAATGCCTATTATGTTTGATCCTGAGTTGTTCTAAACTTCATGTAGTTGCTTTAATTTCAGGTGAAAATAAAGAAAAAAATTGTTCAACATTTGGATATTTTTTAATATGCTGTTCCATGATCTAAGCTTTTGGCTCACATGAGCCATCTTCAGAGTGGTTATATGGACATTTAAACAAATATATTCACCATCAAAGATAATATTCTGTTATGGTGACATAAATGATTGCCATGTGATGATAACAGTCATGGAATAGCAGACACAGGTCATAAATTCATGATACAGTTCTATGACATCATACCACATGAGAGAAAAAATATTAACAACAGAACCAATGTCTAGATGCAATGTAATGTGTTGTGACTAGTTTGAAATGTAATTTTGTTGAGTGTGGGTTGCTATATTTTAATGTAGATATGTGCCCCAATACACATATATATTTTTAATTTCATGTATGCATATGTTTTTTTTATTTTGTTAACTGCACAGTAGGGTCAGTTGGGCACTGTGAGAAAAAGAGCACCATGAAGCAATTCACTCTGCCAAAAATTTGGAAATGGTGTATGAATATTTCAGAGTGTTTGGGTGGCAATCTAGGGTCAGTGCAGAAGATTCAGAAAGAGTTGGATGAGTCTAATGGTGATTACGAACGTAGAACAGCTTGGAAAACTCAATTTGAACATTCTGATAAGAACTCAGGTTCAACACAGAGGCCTACATCGAGTGGCCTTGAGGAGGTAGTAGTATTTTTGGGTCATTGTCTGGCAACAGGACTCTGCATCACAAGCAGGACAAGCCAGTCATGACTGTCAGACAATTTCTACTCAAAAACATTTGTGTTTGTTCAACACCCACAGAGCCTACCTGTGGTTTATACTTCAACTATGCTGTGCACACCGTAGTTACAGTTTCTGGGAGAGAGAACATTAGTAGACATGATCAAAAGTCTGAACAAGGCCAGTACACTCAAACTCTCGGTCATAATGATTTATGATTTTGGTTTTGCACAATCATTGATAGCTCCTAAATAGTTCCATCTACCCGATTTCATTCACAAACCTTGGGTCAACTTGTGGGGTAGGGTTTTCATGCACCTTTCCAAAGCTGCTTCAAATTATTAGGTTGGTGCAAAGATAATGATGTTTTCTCACATATGTTACTATGTGAGAAAACGACATTATTTTTGCACCAACCTAATAGTATCACCCCCACCCCTGGCTGATAGAATCAAGACCTCACCCCTTCCTGACAAATTGACTATGATTCAAATTTCTAACCACTTGGTCAGGTGTGACAAAAAAATGTTTATTTGGATTGTGCTCCAGCACTTTAGGCAGTCAAAATGTGGTTTGGCAGATTTTGTCAGAATGATTTTAACCTAAGCAATCAATCACACTCTGAGTGACCTCCTGACATCAATGAAAACAGTTTGCTTGTTATCATGGAGAATTGACTGGAGATTTTTGACTGAAGAGATTGCTAAGAGTTTGAAAATTCATATTTCAACTGCCTTTCATCATTTGAAGAGACTTAGATTCAAGAAAAATGGCTGATTTTATCAAATCAAAAAGGTATCATTTTTCACCATGACAATGCAAGAACGTATGTTGCAAAGCAGACCCTTTGCACAAGAATAAAGAGTTAAAATGGGGAAACCTTGCAGCATCCACACTGTATTCTCCTCCTGACTTGGCTCCTTTTAGTTTTCATTTGTTTTGGTTTTTACAGAACAATTTAAATGAAAAAATATTTGACTCTGTACCTCACAACTTACTTCTAACAAAAAAACATGAAGTCTCCACGAAAATGGCATCAATGAGAGACAGTTGCTATGTACTTGACTAATAAATTTTTTTTTTTTGTAAAATTTAGTTTATAATTTTCTAATCAGTCACAAACTTTTGTAATGATCTTATATATATATATATATATATATATGGTTGCACCACATATTTGTGAACAGACGTCTAGTAATGTTATATCATTTAACATTCTCATCTTTTAGATCTGTCTAGAGCATTAAGATGGCAGCTTCCAGTTTGACAGAGGAAATAAAAAAGACACACCATGCTCAAGGCAAAAGCCAGCAACTTCAGCAATTCAGAGATTGTGAACTCCTTGAAATTGCCCAGGTAAACAGGATGAACGAGAGATGGCATTACACAAACCCCTTGGAAGTACCTACAGTGATACTTACCAAGTTCGTATCATCTTTTATCAGCTTGGGTGGTGGGGGGAGTTGGGGTCATGAGCAATGAGGGCTATATCATACCACTTCATTTCTTCCTGCATGGCCTTTAGAATCAAAACTACATTTATATATATATATATATATATATATATATATATGCACTCTCATGCACACACATACATACATATATATAATTCTCCTGTTGCTTTCAATAATTGATGCCCAACAGTTTATTTTAGAAGGAAACTAATAGATGACCCAAAAAGAAATGGTTCCTGGAATAATATGATATCCTAAAGAATATACATGGACTGAAACTTGACTCTTCATAGAAATATGGTTTGAATTCAGAGTATTCCTTCTCTTAGATTGGCTGCCAACCAGGGCAAGAGAACACAGTCTACTCTGCTATTTGACATAACTGAAGGAAGCAGAAGAATTACCTTTGTGCTAGTTTCCTTCACCTCTTTGACATGGTTTTCAGCATCTTGCACTTTCATTTGCCAGGCCAACTTCAAGTTTTCTTTCTCCCGCTGCTGTTCTCGGATTGTCATGTCATGTTGAATGTGTTGTTCCCTCAGCAACTGCGAACGTTCTTCTTCGGATCCCATCTTTGCCTCATGTAGCTAAAAAAGTAAAGATATCAGAATGAATTTTTGATTTATTTTATTTTCATCTTATTATTTTTGATTATTATTGAAACATTCAGGTCTTTTTAATATTTTATGATTGTTAAGTAAGTTGAGAACATTTCAGAAATAAATGATGTAGCCTCCAGTGTGATTTGAACTCATATTTTATATTCTTGATTTGGTTCCAGAGATACATCTGCTGACAAAATTCAAATTTAGTCAAATAATTTCAGCCCTATCTTATTTTCTTTATTGTTTGTTTACACCTTTTAGGTACATTAATGCACCTAGTAGCTAAATAGTTATTTGTTAAAAGATGAATAATTTGAAAAAACTACATCTGTCTATATTTCTGAGATGAAGTATTGTAACTATTTACTCTATTTTCATTGTTCAGACTGTTGTCCTCATATTTATTGCCATATTCATGAGGTTTCGGCCATTGAACATGTCAGACTTCATCAGGTGATATACATTGGAATTTCAAACCAAATCCCAAGGGCACATGGCCCAGTGGATAAAAGCTTTGCTTGAAGTAATCCAGTGACTTAACCCAAAGAGTTGTGAGTTCAATACCTGGCCACAACAGAGGTGAACAAAAACTTGGAGAGTCGAGTGACTAAAGGGAAAAAACTGAAACTGAGATACCCAAAAAAAGGTATGGCAAGTGGAACTAGAACAATCTCCCCCAGTGGACTAAATAAAGGGTTCAGTTTGAAATTCCAATGTATATCACCTGAAGAAAGCAGGAGAATAGTATGGTCGGAACATCGTGAATATGACAATAAAGAAAAGGAAAACACTCCAAACAATGTGAATAGTGTTAATAAATTGAAACTTATCTGAAAAATAAATGATGAAATAAATAAAGTCTGTCCATTTTAATCAGAATTTTTGTGTCTGTGGAAAAACTTATCTTTTCCTTGCTTTAAACCTCCATTGAAAAACCTTTTCAGTAGAAAAAAATGAGACTTTAAAATAAAATAGCTTTGAATTTAAAATTTAATTAAAATGACTGTAGATTTTAAGCTTTCACAGTTTTTTTAGATGTATAAAATTAAGTTCATATATTAGATTTAGAGTAGCTGTTTTTTTTTATAGGTCAATCCATTTATTAGGTGTCTTGTTTTTCACACAGAGATCTCATTCCATCCCTAGACACCATTTTCCTGCTTAATTGCGACACCTTGAAGCAGGCTGACAAGTTCCATTTCACACTTCCATGCAGACACACACAAAGTCACTATTGACACAAGAGACACGTGATGTGCCATGTTGAAGTAGTTTAGTTAATTGAATCAAGAGTGAGTTTAGAGAATTTTCCAGGAAAAACAGTGCCACAGACATTCTTGCATGAATCAAGAAATCAAGTGAAAAGATTTTGTGATATTTTCTTGAAGGATGTACAAACAAATATGGGTCAAGTCAACATGAGAAAATAGTTTTTTTACTCAATGACAAATAACCAGATTTTCATAGGCTAAAGAATTTTTTTTCTCAGAGATATTCATATTCAGTAAGGAATTTGGATTTAGGAATGAATACGTATTGTATCAGTTATTTGCATGAAAGGTTGAATCAGCATGTCAAGTTTAAATTGTTCAAATTTGTTGCATTCAGTTTTGCACAAATACCCATGGGAAAGGTATGAACTATCTTTTCTCTCCACCAGCTGTGGGTTAAATAACAGGGCAAGTGGGCCTCTCTAGTCTTAATTAGCAACCAGTCTAGAAGAACAAAATTGAATTCAAAACCAGTTGGGTGTAGTAAGGTTATCAATTCCACCTCATAAAAAACTTTACTTACCATGGAAAGCAAAGCAGCAACACTTAGCATGTTAAAGATGTAACCATAGGATCTACAGGGGAGTATAATGGTATGGAGGAGGTTGATGTGGATTTTGCAGATATTTTATTGACTTTTTCCCATGTAAATAGCACTTTACTATTAAAATAACAATTTTTTTTACTTATTTTTGTATATTGATTCAATACTAAATGAAAACTGGTGCAATCAAACTCAAAATTTGATCATGTGACCACAATAGTACCAACTATAAGCACGCATGAGTAGAAGGCAGTGTGATAAACCTAAAGATACATTATGGTAAAAGTGCAGATATTTTTTGATTTACCCTTGTGTGTATATATATATATATATATATATATAAAAAGAAGTCAGACTATTTCATGCTAAATGCAATCGTTGGGCCATGATTGTGTCTAGCATGAAACAGTTTGTTGCATTTGAGTGTTGACTTCAATGTTCACTTTTATATTTACATCTGCTCTATCTATAATATTGAACACTTTATCCCATAAATATATATATATATATATATATATATATATATATATGCAGCAAGTATTTATCTAGAGTTTGATTAAAAAGAACTGACAGGGTTTGTCAGTTTAATTTTTTATTATATTTTTTCCATTCAAATTAACTAAATGTTAAGAATAAAAATTTTTTCTTTGACATATTAATCAATGACATATAAGCATAACTTTATGACACTTTCTTTACAAAAAGCCCACCAGCAGAAATGTGTGTTTACTTAACAAAAGTGAATGTTCTCACAGATACAAAATAGCTATTATGAAAAGCATGATTTACTGAGCCAAAATAAACTCTTCTTCAGACATATTATGAACTATTCAACATTAAACAAATTCTAATCAACAATAACTTCCCTAACCATGTTGTCAAGGAACAAATAAAATTAGCTTTAATGAAAATTTACCAAAAAATAGAATAAAAAATAAACATATCATTAACTTATTCCATTGTAACCAGAATGAAAAAGCAATTAAAAACATAATTCACCAGTACATATCACTCAAAAATCCTAACAAACACCTAAGATTTATGATCTACTATAAAAAGTTTAAAACATCTAATTCAATTATTACCAGCAACACAAAACTTCAAAAATCCCTTATATATATAATGTTATCTATGAATTCTAATGTACATCTCCAACATTAATAATAATAATAAAAACAGCATTAAATACTTCCATTGAGCACAAATGCACTACACTCTCTTGCAGATTAACCTGTCTCCTGGTCAAACTCTGTCATCAATGAGCATCTCATGAATGACCAAAATGTAACTATCAACATAAAACAAATATTAGTTAACAACACCAAATTACTCTACAGCACCAAATGCAATGAAAGACTCAAAATTCTAGAAGCTATTATTGTACAAAATAAACAGACCACATTAAATAAAATATCATCCACCACAGGAGATGATACCTTCAAGTGTATACGATATATCTAATATGCATGTATTTTATATTAGTATGATAAAAATACAAATAAATAAAAAAAATAATCTAATTAAAACACATTCATTTTGTGTGGCCTTGTTCTCAGTGACTGTTACACGTAACATCATGTTAGACTATTTCATACTTCCAGCTTTTTCCAAAGAATAGAAGGATGTAGGCAAAGGAATTCTAACCCTAACCCCTACAGACACCACATTGGTTCTTGATAAGGACTGAGATGGTTGAAAATAGTTAATAAAACAATAACTAAATATGAACTTTAGTCAGTTTATCCACAACTAGGTGCACAATATTCACCACTTTATTCAGTTGGAAAAACAGAGTGAAAAATGAAACAAAAATACCTTGTTGAGTGTTTATATATATATATATATATATATATATATATATATATATATTTAAGTAATGAAAAGTGTAGTAATCCATATGGATAATCCCAAAAAGGATGTAATCCAGAGAGCTCAATGTCAAATCAGAACAATTATTAATTCAATTTAAATAGAAAACAAACAACATTAAGGGTGCATTGGTTATAATTTATTTCACCAGCTATTTGATTTTTACCTGGCTCATCAGACCACACTTCCAAGGGTGAAAAAAAATTTTAATTTACATATGTAAATATGTTTTCAAATTTACATATGTACACTTAAAAAATTTTCATACTTGGAAGTGTAGTCTGATGAGCTAGTTAAAAATCATATACCTGGTGAAATAAAATATAACCAATGCACCCTTAATGTTGTTTGTTTTCTATTTAAATTCAATTTATATATATATATATATATATATATATATATATATATATATATATATATATATATATATTGTTGTGGATTCCGGGATGAAATCCGGTCTAAATGAATGACAAACACAGGAATGAAATATAGCAAATAAATGTATTGACGTAATAATACAATTGGTAATACGGTTAGTAAATCCAGAAATGCGGTTAGTAGCAATAATAATATATATGCAGTCTGGGAAATTCAGTATCGAAGTATGACTTCCTTCTGAGTCTATGTGCTCTCAACTGTGACTCCTACAAAGCGTTTACCTCACACTCACACTCTCTCACTCTCTCACTGTATCACTCTATCTAACTTCCGGGTATTCACTGGCAGCAGTACAAGTACACACTGGTCGAGTCCACCTTGTATGAAAAAGGGGTGTACCCCATAACACCCCCCTGCTTAGATCCCTTTTAGGGGGCGTTAGTATTTTTTCTCTTATGGCTGATAATCAGAGGTTTGGTAAATTTTCTCTTCCTGTTTGACCTTCTCATTTCTGTGTCTTCCTGCGGTCTTTGGATCTCAAACGCTTCGAAGATTGCATCCATAGAATCGTCATTTTCAATATGTCTTCTATGTGAAAACTTCTTGCCTTGTACTGTGTACGCCACATTTCCTAGTCTGTTAATTAATGTGCCAGGCTCCCAGTAAGCCATATTGTTTCTAAACATCCTAAAGTAAACCTGTTCTCCTGGTTTAAATGATCTCTTGGGTACAATCGGTGTATACTGGTTTTTGTTCTTGTTTGGCAATAATTTGTCAAACACCGACCTTATTCTCCGATTAAACATCAATTCCGCTGGTGAAAGACCCGATGGCGTGTTCACGTTAGGTGTTATTCTGTACACTTGGAGGAACTGTTGTATCGCTTTTTTCGTCAGTACATCCTTGGCTTTTTTTAACACTCTTTTTAGCATGTCAACGAATCTTTCAGCTTGTCCGTTCGACCTCGGGTGGTACGGAGATATCTTGATATGCTTTACTTGATATGTCTCACAAAATTCTTTGGAGTCACTGGAGGTAAATTGTGTACCATTATCGCTTACCAAACAACCCTCAATACCAAATCTCGCGAATAGTTCGTGTAAACAGTTTATGGTGTTTTCTGTCATCGGGTGTTTAAATCTGGCAACCTCTGGCTATTTACTCAAACTATCTACTGTTATTAAATAGTAGTAACTTTCAATGGCTCCTGCGTAATCCACATGGATCCTGGACCACGGTCTCTCAACTTTAGGCCATGGCTTTTGTATAGAGGGTGGTACTTTCGCCGCAGCAGCACAACCTTTGCAACTTTCCACCATTTGCGTAATATCATCATCCATGTTCGGCCAGTAGACAAAACTTCTCATAAGTGATTTCATCCGTTTTTTTTGCAGTATGTCCTAAGTGAAAATCTTTCAAGATCCGTCTTTGTAGCGACTTCGGTATTACTACTCTCTCGTTATACAATAATATGTTGTCACAGATTGAGAAACTGTCTGCTAAATTCCTAACCTTCTCTTTTATTTTTTTCTTGGTATTCTGAATAAATTTGTCTCTTTCTGCTTCTCATCTTATCTCTAGCAGCGTTACAGGTAGTTCCTTTATTGTATTGCATAATACCTTACTGATTTCATCTTCAGCTTGTAATGCTGCAATTGCTGAATCTTCTAACGGTTCGCCTTTCGCAGGTATTAATCGCGATAGTCCATCAACATGTCCTATTTTCTTTGATGGTAAGAACTCAAGTTTGAAAGTGTAGTTTAGTAACACAGTTCCCCATCTTAAAAGTCTGTTGGCTGTATAGACTGGTAGACCTTTTTTTGAACCAAAATCGTAAGAAGTGGTTTGTGGTCCATTCTCTCCCATAAATATATCTGTGAAAACGAGTTACTGCAAAAATTATGCCTAATGCCTCCTTTTCAATCTGTGAATAGTTTCTCTCTGCCAGTGATAAGGATCTAGATGCATGTGCAACGGGTTTGTTTGTATCGTTCCGCATCTTGTGTAGAATACACACACCTACCCCATGTGAGCTCGCGTCACTTGCAATAACAATTTCGAGTTCGGGATCGAAATTTGTCAATGCTAACTCTGAAGTTATTTTTGTATTATTTCCTTAAATTCTTTTTTACAGTCCTCTGTCCAATTCCAATTATTCTCCTTTTTTAGTAACTCATTTAGTGGAGCCCTCAGTTTATGCATATTATCAATAAATTCGCCATAGTAGTAAGCTAGACCCAGGAAACTTTGTAGTTCTGCAATATTTTTTGGTTCAGGCATATTTTTAATTGCCGATGACCTCTCTGGGTCTGGTTTCCTGCCATTTTCATTTATTATCTGACCTAAGTATTTAATTTCGTTTAGGAAAAAATCACACTTTTCTCCTTTTACTTTGAACCCAAAATCCTGAAGTCTTCTGAAAACTTCCTTTATGTGTGATGTGTGCTCTTCAATATTGTCACTCTTAATTAGAATGTCATCCAGATAAGCGGTCTCAAAATTCTGGCCCATGAGCATTGTGTCCATCATTTGCTGAAAGACTGCTGGTGCAACTTTTACTCTGAATGGTAGTCTGTTGAATTTGTACAAGCCTTTGTGCGTATTAATCCAAAGGATTTTCGTACTCTCTTTTTGTACTGGGATTTGTAGATAAGCCTCACTTAGATCTATTTTTGAAAATATCTTACCGCTGTTGAGCTTTGTAAAGATTTCCTCTGGGCTCGGTAGTGGGTAATGATGGTCTTTTATAGCCTTGTTAAGCCCCGTCAAAAAATCTGCACATATGCAGATTTATCCTGACTTCTTTTTTACATAAACCACTGGTGCTGCTCACTCGCTAAACTCTGCTTTTGATAGAATCCCAGTTTGTTCAAGTCTCTCCAATTCTTTGTCGATTTTTTTTCTATAGTAGCGAATGGTATGTTTTGCTTCTTTTTAAGAATTGGTTGGACGTTTTCTTTTAATTCAATTCTGGCCTTAAATTTGTTGCATCGTCCAAACCCACTCAAAAATACCTCAGGAAATTGGTTATGTAATTCTTCCTTTAGCTTTATAGCATCTGATGGTTCAACCTCTAACTTTTTGCAAAAAGAGCTGATAGGTAGGTCCCAAATGTTGAACTTTTGCAACCAGTCAATACCTACTAGATTTTCAGTATCTTTCATGATGTATATCTTAAGTTTTTTTGTTTTGCCGTGAAATTTAACATTCATGATTATTTCTCCCTCAAATTTTATTCGCTTGCCTGTAACTAACTTGGCAATTTTTTGTGTATGTAACATGGTAGGTCTGTTGAGTTTTCTCCATGTCTGTAGGTTGATTATCGTGAGGTCAGAACCCGAATCCAGTTGCAATTTTATCTTTTTATTTAGAATTTCCAGTTCCACATATTTCCTTATGTTGGTGTTGTCTTCGTTATGCATCCTAGTAGCTCTTATTCTACTAGTATCTTTTCTATTCCTACATTGGGATGCCTTGTGGCCCTATTTTCCACACTCAAGACAGTTTTTATATCTAAAGTGGCAATCCTTGTTCCAATGTAGTCCTCCACATTCATAACATGCTGTTTGGGGGGGGGGTATATTTTTTCGATTTTCATCATAATTTGTCCTGTATATTGTACTTTTTCTCTTATTATAAAATTTTTGTTTTCTTTCTGGGGAGGGTGAGAATCTTTTTTCATTATTGTAGAATTTTTGTTTTCTTTCCGGGAAGGGTGAAGAACATAGACTTTTGTTTAACTTACATATATGACAGCTGACTCCTCAATGTCCTTTGTGTCTTTCTTTATACTTAGGTATCTTTGGCAATCTTCCAATAATTGTTGTAGTGTTAGTCCCGGTTCATTTTGTAATTTTTAAAGCATTCTTTTGCACATTTCACTATCTTTTGTTGAAACTAACCCTTCAACAAAGATGAGACATTTGAAATTGTCCGGGGTTAATTCTGCTAGTTTGAAGTGGAATAATCCTCATTATCACCCTTTACCAGGTTAAGGCATTTCCAAGAGTGATGTTTTGGGGCTGAAGAGTTCTTTAAGACATGTCACTGCTTTGTCAAATGTTAATTCGTTCATCTTTTGGCAGGATATAATCCACAAACTTTGTATATTCTTCAGTTACTAATTTTCTAAGCAATAGATGTAGCTTTTTTGCTTCTGTCCAGTTTTGACAGTTGATGTTAAAGATGTCTTCATGTCTTCTGAAGTAATCTTCAAAATTTTTATCCTCATCTAGAGAATATTTGAAAATCTCTATGGTATTCCACACTGCATCTTGCGAAAAAGTTGCCTTTTTTTCAATATCTAATTGCTCCTTACCCGCTACTTTCAATATTAGTTCTTGGAGATCCTTCTGCATTTGTTGCCATTTTTCTTCCATTCTTTCTTGTAGTTGTAATTGTTGATCATTTTGGTATTTTACCAGTTCTACCAAAATATTTTTTAAATCTTCCACGATAACTCAATTTTACGTATTTTTACTACTCGTAACTCTTTGTTGCCAATTTGTTGTGGATGATGAGGGAAAATTTTTTGTTGTTTTTCAAATCATCGTTGCCAATTTGTTGTGGATTCCGGGATGAAATCCGGTCTCCAATGAATGACAAATGCAGGAATGAAATATAGCAAATAAATGTATTGACGTAATAATACAATTGGTAATACGGTTAGTAGATCCAGAAATGCGGTTAGTAGCAATAATAATATATATACAGTCTGGGAAATTCAGTATCGAAGTATGACTTCCTTCTGAGTCTACGTGCTCGTAACTGTGACTCCTACAAAGCGTTTACCTCACACTCACACTCTCTCACTCTCTCACTGTTCACTGTATCACTCTATCTAACTTCCAGGTATTCACCGGCAGCAGTACAAGTACACACTGGTCGAGTCCACTTGTATGAAAAAGGGGTGGACCCCATAATATATATATATATATATATATATATATATATGAAAGATATATAGTCTTAAGGTGTGCTATATTTATGGAATAAAGTGCTCAATATCAGAGATAGAGCGTGTGTAAATATAAAAGTGAACATAGAAATGAAACACAAATTAAAAACTGTTCCCGCCAAAATAATACTTAGAATAAACTGCAACAATCAACCTCAAAATTGAACAAATAGCTTTAATTAAACAAAACTATTAAATAAGTGATATAAACAAATTTTTACTAAGTTAAAAAACACGGATTAAAAAAAAAAATAAATAAATACATAAAATAAGAAACAAAAAATAAAAATAAAAACAAGCAAAATAATTTAACCCAAATAAATAAACAAACGACTTCCGGTAAAATAACCGCCATAATAGACTACCCACAATGCACCACTGACCCGTATATATATATAAATAGCCAAGAAAAATAACAGCACATGTGGCCTGATGATTGCATATAGCATGAAACAGATCGTCGCCTCTAAGTGTTGACTTCTATGTTCACTTTTATATTTATATTTATATATATATATATATATATATATAAATAGGAATTAAGATTACATTAGGTGATGATCATATTCACTTTGTAAATTGGAAAAAAATTTATAAGGATTTTTCAATTTACAAGGTGAAAATGATCATTAACCTAATGTAATCTTAAGTCCTATTGTATAAAATATGTTGCTCTGTTTAATTAAAACATTGAGCTCTATGCGTGAATCAGTTTTAATATTTAATATTTTATATTGTATTAATAGGATTCACTTGAATTATATGCCAACAGATTATTACCTGTGTGTGTGTGTATGTATATATATATATGCACACACTTATCTTAGAATGTGTAGAAATGTAATGGTTAGTGGCACATAAAATGAAATTACAGAGCTGAATTCAAATCCCAAATCTGTTTCATTTTGAAAAGGCACAAATCCATCTTCCCCCAGCTATGGAGTAAATAACAGGCTTTCTTGCATTGGTAGCAGCCAGTCTGGAAGAAGGAAAGCTCTAAATTCAGACTTCATTAAACAGTGTGCACAATTT
This sequence comes from Acanthosepion lycidas, assembly GCA_963932145.1. Classification (NCBI taxonomy): domain Eukaryota; kingdom Metazoa; phylum Mollusca; class Cephalopoda; order Sepiida; family Sepiidae; genus Acanthosepion; species Acanthosepion lycidas. Next base: position 1,922,645 of record OZ010590.1, on the reverse strand, counting down.
CTCTGTTATTATTTCTGAAAAGATTATTTTTTACACAAAGCCTTCACCACCTATATAAGATCAAAATCTCATTGGTTCAGTTTTGTTGTGCCTTTATACACTGAAAGTGATAGGAGAGTCTAGTGAAAGAAAGTGTATGTTATGCCATAATAAACAACATGTATGGTCTCCTTTTGTTCAGTTACAGAAGTTTAAGAAGAGTTAGATTATGGGTCTTCTAGGTGCTGGATGGTCATTTGGGATTATCTGCTGCATATAACAGTGCTTCCTTGATTGGTAACAGTGATCAAATGTAGACCAGTTCAGCAAAATTGATGCAATGGAAAGGGCAGCAGTGGAAGATCATGTGTTATCCACAGCAGAGATAAGAGCAAATATGTCCTCAGGAATATCAACATATATTTGTCAGAATCTATAGACATGAGGAGGAGAGGTAATAAAAAGTTAATAAATTTCTTTTCTCTCATCATAACAACAAAATAAAATCTGGAATAATTATCAGATTTTATTTAAGAACACTTAGAAATTGCAGCCCTTAATATTTACATGAAGAGAATAGGAGAAATACATTGAAAATATTAGGTTGGTGCAAAAATAATGACGTAATAATGTCGTTTTTTGATGTATTTTTAACGTCAAAAAACGACATTATTACGTCATTATTTTTGCACCAAACTAATACTTTTAAGCATCTCCAATAGCCTAATTATTTCATATTCAAGGCGAAACAAAAGGCCCATAAGATATTTCAAATAGAAAAACGGTCCTTCCTGATAAACCAACAAATCAAAATATATTGTTCTAGCTACCAATTTTATCACAACCACAACTGAAAAGAATTTATCAAAACTCAACATAAAATTTGTCACAACTGCATCTAAAATAGCAAAAGACTTAATTAATATAACAGCAAATAATAAGCTAAAACTTGAAGGAGGAATTAATGTATTAAATGTTACAAGTAATACATCCTAGAAATCTCAAGGAATTTAAATAAAACATTTATATGAACTGAAAAAGGATATTTTACAAAACAACTCATTAAATGCATTAATTGCTCACCATAATGAGACTGATCATAATTTTGATTTTTAAAAAAAAGCTACTTTAATTAAAAGAGAAAACTATTTATAAAAATGAAAATGTTTAGAAAGTCATTTAATTACTAAATTATCCACAGTAAATATGTCCCCAGTTTCTTACAATCATTCTTAGCAAATCTTCTATTTTCACATTGTGCAATATTTAATAGCAAAAGTGATGAAACAGAAAAAAAATTTCTCTTGTTTGTGTACATGTGTAAATCACATCAAACATAAAAACATAAATTTAGTCTGATGAAACCCTAAAGGATAAAAACAAAAACTTTTCCCACTTTATCATACTTCTTTCCTCTTATATATGATAAAATATAGTTTTAAGGTGTGCTATATTTATGGGTTAAAGTGCTCAATATCAGGGATAGAGCATATATATATATAAATAAAATGGATATTGAAGTCAACACCCAGAGGCAACAGTCTGTTTCATGCTAAATGAAATCATCTGCCATGTACATTGTGTTCTTTTTATCAACTATTTATATATACAGATTAATGATGGGTAGTCAATTGTATTATTCTAACAGTTATTTTGTTGCATGTTAAAAGTTTCAAATTATTCTTTTGGCTTTTGAATGGGAAAAATATTGGATTTGAATGCACCATTTGGGGATATTTATTGTGTTGTTAGTTACCTTTTTTTATTATTAATTATTTTATTGTTGTTATTACTGCTTTTTCTTGCATTTATCTGTGTGTGCATTTGTTTATTATTTACTGATTTTATTTCATTTATTTTTATTTGTTTGGATTAATTAATTTTACTTGTTTTTATTTTTTATTTTATTTATTTATTTTCATTTATTCTTGTTTGTTTTCAATTTTTAAGTAACGTAGTAAAAATGTTTTTGATTTTTAAGTAACGTGGTAAAAATATTTTTGATTTTTAAATAATTTAGGGAAAATGTTAAAAAAAATACAACAATACTTGGATTCCATATTAATATGTTGTATATCACCCTTTGGTTTTAACAGTCTGGCATTTTTGCAAGCATATAATTATACAGATTGCAAATACTATCCTGTTTCTCATTATTGTATGCTTCTAAGCCCTATTGATGCAACAGAACAAGAGTTGTAGGTGGGCTTTCTGAATAAGTGAAGCATTATTCCATCATTTTCAATAGGAGACAATTCAAAATCAGGTTGAGACATATGTTCTCATAGTCCTGCTGTAAATAAAGAATTACCAACAGAATGCATTGGTATTCTTGGAACTACATTTGCTCTAATATCTACTATGTAAGTAAAGTGGTCTGTCACAGCTCTCCTTGATTTTGGTGTGTATCTGTATTGTGTAGATCTTTATAATCTGGTCTACATGTGTTGGAATGTTCTCGTTGTTGCCAACATGACATAATCCAACATGCACAGAATTTATTCAAAATGACTATCTAGCCTCCCAAACACACACAATCTGATCCCTGTCAAATCTGAGTGCATCTCCATGGCATGACTGCTGCTTGCATTGGACTATTTCCCATATTGAATGCATCACTATGGTGCACTGAAAAGAGCATTACTGCATTGCAAGATGAATTAAGACTTTGAACATTTTATAAGAACATCTAACACCCCACAACATGCACATACTGTGAAGATTAAAATGGACATCATTCTTAAGGGCTGACAAGTTATCATCATTTATATTATTTATACTGTTCAGAGGGCACAACAGCTGAAATGTTTGGATAACAACAACAAAGATTAGGAAAATATAAATAGTGTCAATAATCCCTCAGTGTGTTACAATTTGATTGTTAAGTGTCGCCAGTTATTTTGAGAGGATTGAGAAAAATAGTGCCTACTTAGGGTGGTTTAATATGCTTTAAAGTACTCATCATGGGACCTTCTCCACTTATTTCTATGTTTGTTTTACTTTTTAAATCAGTTCCCATTTTAGGATCAAAATCAACTTTCTTATTGCCTTTTCTTTAATCTCATTCATGTCATCACAATGAGAATTTTAATTTTGGGAAAAGTCTGAATTCGCAGGAGCCAAATTTGGACTGCAAGGAGTCTGGCAAACATCAGTGACATGATGTTTTGCCAAAACACCCTGCACAAAATGCAAAGAATCAACTCACCTGGTTATAGTGAATATGATAGTAACACAGTATACAAACTTTTTCAATAGTGTTTCATTGTTGACTGAGTAACCCTATGAGAGAGTATGAGCAAACCCTCCATCAAAATGATTTGTGCTTTCATGATAGTGCAACCATTGACAGTTTCTCTCTATTTAGCCACATTGGGTTCTTTGATTGATTACCAAGTTATATTCAAAGCCATGCAACATCATGAGATATTCAAAATGATTGGATACTTGGATATATTTTAGAAACACTTCACATATGCAAGATGCAACAGATATTATAGAACACAATTTCAGAAAGCCATAAATGGATGACTTAAAGTAATATTACTCAGTATTAACCAATTTTTAACATTTTCATTTTTCTTTCAGATGTATTGGAAGAATTAAAATGGTAACTTCCAATTTGACACGGGTAATGAAAAACCACAATTTTAGATACTAGCCACCAACCACAGTGATTCAAATATAGATGTCGCTTTGAAAATGGCTGGGTCATGATTGAGGAGGATGTCTCTCACAAGGAGGTGCTACCAATGGCCAAGATAAAGAGATATTATAAATAGTTAAAAATCATGAGGTTGGTCAAGTTTATCCAGCAGGTGTAGGGTGTCATTAAGTCAGTGAGGGCTATTACTGAGTAGCTCAAGGTGGTAGAATCCACTATCAGATATGTGGTGTAAAAGGAGATCACATAAAAGTCTTAAGTGATGAAAAAGAAAAAGCCAGTTTATACTGGGAAAGACCTGGAAGAATTATGCTGTTTCATCAACATACTTACTTAACAAGTTTAAACAACCTGAATTACTCAGCATGTTTTTTTTTCTTCTCTGAACAGGCTGAAGAATATATGGGTACATGGCCAACTGGTTAGAACATTTGTGTTAGGACCATAAGATCAAGGTTGAAATCATAGCATGGTTGGCTTGCCAAGAACGTGACTTCTTGTCAATATCCAAGGGGAGATGATCCTAGTATACAACACTGTTGGAAAGTCACTGAAAGCTACACTACAAGTTGATCAAAACATTGTAAGTGAAATTGGGTAAACATTACTGTTTGGAAGCTGTCAATTGTTACACTAGCATGAAGTCACAAGTCATCATGACTGAGGGTTTGAGTGTACTGTCCACCTTCAAACTGTTGATCATACTAAATTACTCCCAGAACTTGTAACTAAGGTCCAGTGTTTACAGTATAAACTACAGGTTGGCTCTGTGGGCATTGAAGAAACATACATGTGCCTGAGTAAGTGCCTGCAAAAGAGGAATAACTAGCAACCTAAGCAGACAGGCGTACTTGGAAAAAGAATAGCCAGCCAGCCATTTTATATATATATATATATATATATATATATAAAAACATATATGTACATCTATAAAGTGCACATTGAAGTCAACACTCAGAGCCTCTGAGTGTTGACTTCAATGTTCACTTTTATATTTATATTTACATACGCTCTATCTCTGATATTGAGCACTTTATCCCATAAATATAGCTTACGTTAAAACTATATTTCTTGATATATATATATATATACACACACACACAATCACAATTTTCCATAGCAGATCTTACTTAAGTACAATGTATTAAGAGATGAGAAATTTTCATTAGAACCAAAGAAAAGAATGCTCAAATAAGTGATAAAGAAAATGGGAAATGAAACGATATTAGACTTAAAATCAAAAATAGATCCATTGAAATTTCAAGGACACATAATGAAGGAAAAATATGATTGGAAAATTTAATGCTCACAGGTCATATTTAAAAAAAGAGTGGATGGCAAGAGGGGAAATAGTGAGTAACCCCTTGTGAATGAGTTTGCATGAATGCATTGTAGAGTAGGCGCAAAAAGGGTCAAGATGGTCAAGAGTTAAACATTATCTAAAGTTACAAGAACAGAAAGTTGTGAAGATCCATGGTTGACTACATCCTGAAGGAATATGACACAGAAAAGAAGAAGACTGTCTTCCACATTTTGTTCTGGAAGAGGTTAAACTATGTGAAAGTAAGACCAAAAGAGATTTTACAGATTCTGTGACACTTTTTGTTGTCAATTTTCTGAATAGTATAGCTGATTCTGCACAAGCTTTCACCATTATAATGAAATCATTTGTGCTGCTAGTTTATTGGTTTAATTCTAAACTGATCTGTTGGACCATCATTTGTTGAAATTGATGGGAGAATCCATTATTTATATATATATATATATATATATATATATATATATATATATATATATATATATATATATGAGGATACTGAAAGAACACAGCAATTGAATAGTGTTAAAAATAAAAACTAAGATGAGAATAGCTGTTTTAAGAATTAAGGAAATAATGATAGTGTTTCAGTTAATAAACTTTGCCATTTTTTCCAAAAAAAATATCCCAGCTCAAATATTTTGTTTCAGCCTTGTGCTCTAAGCCTGTATCTACAGTTTTCAAGAGTATTATGCCTCTCTTGATTATACAAAGTTTGATCAAAAACTATTGGGCCTGTTGCTGGGATAATGGAGCTAAAGTATGCAGAGTGAAGTCCCTTGACACAGGTTTTTTGTGCATCAGGCACACTATGTTATAACATTCTTGCTCACTTTTGTTGTTTATAACTGCACTTAGAAGGAAAGTGTATAGAGTGTGGACATCTCACCACACCACAGAGGTTCCATCAGTGACTGTGGCGTCAGCAGTAGTTTTTGGTCAAACACCACAATGGACCGATTCTGATATTTTTTGATCAGACCTTGTATACATAATCAGGTGCATTAAAAAATGGAAATATTTTTAAACAAGTATAGTTGGCATAGATTTAGATATGAGAATAGCACTAAATAAAATATATATGACTCTGAAGAATTAAAACCATAAAAGTTTTATATGCATTTGTTGAAAAACAGCTTAATGAATATATAATTTCTTTCTGAAAGATTTCTCATTACTCCATGAATTATACAGACAGATTTTTTTAATTTTTGTTTTTGTCATACATTCTAATATATTTTGGCCTTCTTCAGGTTTATGCTGTGTCTGGTAATTCTTCAATAATGTTTGTAGATTTTCTCCAAGAATGCAGTTTACAACCCATGATGATAAAGAGCTTAAATGTATGTTGTAACACTGAAAGACTATCAAATGCAACAAACATTTTCTTACAATGCATTCCTTAGGTTGCTTTTGCCATGCCCTATACTGCTGTCCTCTCTTCAATATAATTCCTGCAGATCTAAGGGGACTTTTTTTTTTTTTTTACTTAGAACTAAAAATAGGCAGTTGAAATTATTGGGGTATATAATGAGGAAAGAAACTTAGAGAATTTGATACTCACATGACATTTTGAAGGCAAGTGAGACACAATTGACATACCTTATGAGTTTGTGTAAATAGATGGCAGTAAAATGAGTGGGAGGGATAGAAAGAAAAAAAAACATTGTCAAGAGCTACAAAAAATAAGAAGTTAAGGAGAACCATGATCATCCAAATTCTAAAGGGAGATGGCACATAAAAAAAAGAAAGATTTTTACCCCCTCATCACATAGAACAAAGTACTGGATGCAACATAGGCTTGCAGAAGGCTGAAGAACATGTCTGGTAAAACGTGATAAAAGCAAGGAATGTTAAAGGAAATTCTTCTTCTTAAACTCCAAGTAACAATTAAAATTATTCTAATTCTAAAATGTTATTATCGTTTTCTCTTTAGTCTTAGAAATGAAGTTTTCATTTCATTGTTATTCAAAGTTCTTATTTTCATTCACTTTCAGAAGCTAATCGGTTTTTCATCGAAATGTTCTTTTTCATACTCACTCCCTCTTTCAAATTGCTTTTATTTTTATTCAGTTCCTAAAGCTATCCTTAGTGTCCATAAGTTAGATCTGCTCTTTTATATTGTATTCTAATTTACCACATACCATTAGATTTATTTTGCAAATAACATTTATATATGCATATATTCATCAGCAACAACAAATTGAAAAAAAGAAGCCAAAATGAAGTGCAAATTAGAAAATGCGTTCGATTAATTAAATGATAATTAATTAAATAGCCAATGTTTTTTGATAATTAACTGTCAAATGGAAAAATTTCAGAACATCTGAATGACAAAGTAATTTTTGTTTGTATTTAAAGCATTTCTGGGTTAGAATTTTTTCCCTTTATTCAGTTGAAACAATTCTGGTTAGATTTAGAATTGATTTAAATAATGACACAACCTCTTTGATAATTCATTCAAAATAATAAACAAAAATAAATGTAACCACTCAATCAAATTATTTGCCAGGATTACTTTTACTATTATTTTGATTACATTCCATAAAAATTTGTCTGTTCTTGTCATGAAAAATACATACAACCAAAATAATGAAGCTAAGTCTAAATCTATTTGATACAATGAGTAAAACATTATTGAACATAATTCAGTCTAAATAATGGCATCACTTATTTCTACTCAGCTAAAATATTGGAAACTAAGCAGAAGGGCAAGAATGACCAAATGTGCCCAAGGATCCAATAATGAGAGAAATCAGCCTATTGAGATGAAATCATATTGAAAATGAATTACAATTGATATCGAATTTTGATTTGACATACTTTTGCATCTAGAATGTAATGATGATTATATATGATCCTCCGATGTTTCAGTGATGAAAAGGCAGGTAAATATGTGCAAAATATGACCCTTGACGTTTCCAGTTGAAATCTTCACCAATTTCTGTTGTTGCCTCTTGTATGACAGGGTCACAACTTATCACTTGATGATGAATAATTCCCAGCAGTGCTGGCAGCTCATCCAAAAACACACACTGAAACATTGGGCACAAAACTGAATGTAGCCCATACAGGAGTCAGAAAAAATTTCCACCAAATCAGCAAGGTGAAGAAAATGTCGCAATGGGTACCCCCGGATTTGATTGATGACCAGACACTTACATGGTTTGACACTTGCTGCAGTTTGTTTCTTTACAAAAGAAAACAACCGTTTTATTGATGTTTTGTGCTTATGGTTGGCCTTGATTTTGTTTTTTATGGCTTATCAACTCTTTCTTAGTATTTAAAGCTGAAATACATTTTGGATTGTAGGAGTTTGTTTACAGTACCCAGTTTTCTCAAGAAGTCCCCTATCTAAGTTCTGACCAGGTTTGACATTGCTTAACTTTGTTGACAAGAACCAGTGTTTTCAGTGTGATTTGACTGTAAGCCTTACTGTTGATAAAAAGTAATTTCTGTATGATAATTTCTTTAGTTTAATCAATTGCTGGCCTTCACAACCTTCACAAAACTAAATCTTCATCCTGAAAAAACCTCCCCTGACCACTTAGTGATGTTGTAATGAATTAATCCATTACATCCTCTTGCAACTTTGCCAGACTATCATGTCAGAGACATATTGAAACTGATCCATAAAAAGTTGTAAACTCCTTTTGTTCACATATAAAGCATATTTTCATCAGAGTTCTGGGTCTTATTTATTCAGTTTGAATATGCCTTGGGCTGGATTTAAAGTTGATTTAAATAATGATATGACTCTCTGTTAATTAGTTTGAATTAACAAACAAAAGTAAATATAAACACTAGACTCAACCAATAGCAATGGTTACTAGAATAGAGCCTATTTTGTTACAGAATAATGCAAGACCTTATACAAACCACCTAGTAAAAATTGATGCAGTTAGACATCATGGTTTTGTTGCACCCTAGCTATTCATTTTCTGTCAGTTATCACTTGTCAGAGTTTTAGATGCATATCTGTGGCAGTAGGTGTACACCTGTGGGAACCAATTCGAAAATACTTTCCCATGCTTTGTCAATGCCCCCAATCCCAGTTTTTATCATGATGAAATATATTCTTGGCAATATTGTGCTGATTATAATAATGCTTCTTTTAACTCCTGTATTTTAAGCTGCATAAGGATGTTTTAAAATTTGTGTCTTAAAACAGTCATTTATTTTGTTTTCAACTGGGGACAGGTGGCTTTCTCATAAGAATTACAAAGTGACATTAAGACAAGTTCCAAATCAATATGCAAATATCAGAATGTTGGGAATATACATTTGCTACTGTGGATAATGTCAGATTGTACTATTTTTGCTCCTCTGTACTTCAGTTATTCCATGAGACACTTATAAATTTAAATGGTTTTTGATTAAGAAAAAGTAGTTGGACACAAACTTAATCTTTAAAACTGAGTTGACAGGTAACAAACACCTGTTGCAAACAAATTAATTTTCATTATATTAATAAATAGTAATAGTAAAATAATAGTAAAATGCAACATGATTTTTTCAAAATACAGTGAAGTAATTATTAATTTTAATGAATTTTTGTTGAATACTGCAATTTTGTAATGACTACTGTTTTATTTCCTGAAGGTTTTTAATTACAGAATTTAACTTTTTCTGCAGATATTGGATGAGAAAAACTGACATAAAAATCACTCTAGAACATGATTTAAGTATGCAAAAGTAATTTTTATTTATAATTGTTATTTTCTTGGAACTAAAACCAAAATTTAAAAAAATATTTAAATTATTGCAATATGTTATAACATTTACATATGCAAGATCAGATGTTATTGTGCAAGTTAATGTTTTCCCAATGAAATTGATGCTAATCAATATGACAAATTATATTTGTGTTAATGCTCTTAATGTTCTGTCTCTGACATTGAGCACCTTTATTGCAAAGTCTGCATGACTTAATTCTTTTTTCTTCCTGACTTTCCTAATTGACAACATTTTTGGCTCTACAACATCTTTGTTATCACTGTGTATAGAATTAATATAAGCAAAAGGTTTGTCACTTAACTGATTAATGTTACTTTCAGCATCCCAACTCCAGAGTCTGTTCACTCTTCAGGGGATATCATCAATTGACTGCTTATATTTTTTAATTTTTCTTTTTTATGCACTTCTCCTTGGTACAAGTTTTTTTTCTGTATTGTTTGTGCTCGTGTGTGCATTCACACACCTGTCTCTGCAAATGTGTGTTTGTATTCATGTGCCCATCTATGCAGATGTGCATATGTGTAAGGTATCATGATTATTTGTCCTTTCCTTCTTTTTTTTCCCACTCACTCCTTTGCTTTTCCTCTTTTCTTTCAATTGCTGCTTTTTATTTCCAGCATTTTATCTAGAGATGTTTATTGGTTTTAATTTTATCAGTGTTCTAGTCTTTTCTTGAGTTACGAAAGTTGTATTTCATTTTTTACATAAATAATTGATTTTGATGTTTAAATGATAAAGTAGATATTTATATATGTCTTCACTTGGCTATTATTTTGTTTCCTTATTTGATTTGGTGGTGTCTTAAGTATTAATTGTAAGAGGTTAGGTTTAATAATTAAATTTTTATTTATTATCATTTGAATTTATGTACTGATGTCTATATTTGTACACTTGCACATATGCATATGTATGTGTATATGTAGACACACGGCCACATATATAAACACACACATAAATGTGTCTACACAAGCACATGTACGCGTGTGTCTGTGCTTTGTTATTAATAAACTAGTGCTTAAATGGTAAAGTTATTTTTTCTATTTTTAGGATATTAATTATAGTTGGTTGGGTTTATATAATGTTTTCTTTGTTGTTTGAATATGTATATAGAGTGTATACTCCTGTACACTCACACACCTGCATACACAGACACACACACACATATATATATATATATATATATATATATATATATATATATATATATATGTTAGAAGATTGAAAAATTCACCATTATACAACCTAGGATTCAACCTTAAAGTCTCATTTATATAACCTAACCTAATGCCATAAGTAAAATCACAATTTATTAAATAACAGGAAGAGAACATAGACAATAGCAAAAAGTTGAATAGAAAGCAAAGAACAATAAATAAGAGACTGAAAACTTTGCAAAACTAAGAAGAAAAATCAGGCTTTAAGAATGTCAGAAAAAAGATTTAAGAAAAATTAAAATGCTAGCAAGCAAGAAAATATTTTGAAGATGCTTCTGTTACATATGTAAACAAAGAGAAAAGAAGTAAAATATGAAGAAAATTGACAAAAGACATGAAAGTAACCAAACTACTACCTTTTAAATGAACATCAAAGTTTAATTTAAACAAAGGATCACATAAAAACTGATTTCTCTATAGTAATTTTAGTGATGGCTATAGAGCTACATTGGATGGGCTTTTGATGGCTGGCCTCTTACGACAACCACTAAAATGGGCAGGTTATGTTTTCAGCTAGTATTGTAAGCACCAAAATAATCAGTCCTTTCAAATTTGGTGATGATGCAGAGAATTGGCTGAAATGTTTTCTTTTGAGTGGTTCAGGCTACAACAAAGAGTATATTCATATAAAAAATATTACTTTGCATTCTATAAAAATGATCATTGTTCATATTGCTCCTCCCCACTAGTTTCAGAGATGAAATTAATAAAATAAACTCTAGGCATTTTTTAATCCCCCGCCAAAAGAGTAGTTCATTATTAAAAGAGATGTATATGAGGATAGAAAACAGTATTCAAGCAAAGAAAATCTTTGGGTAGCAAGAAAAACTGGTGCAATGTTAAATTTGTAACTGTAAAAAGAGTTTATCAAAATCAATAAATAAAAAGCTGATTAAGGATGAAAAAGCTGATATTAACATAGAAAATAATATCAAATCAAAGACATTTCTCTGGTCTATATCTTTTGAATTTATCTATAAATAAAAAATTATGTTGCACTTTGGTTCCATAATAAAACCAGACAACCCACCCTCCTCAAACAAATTATTATCAGTATTTTTTTTGGAATAAGGAAATATTTTTTCTTTTTTACAATGATGTTCAACCTGGACAAGGTCCAAAGACCACTTGAGTTAGAGGGTTACATGGGAAGCTAAAGATTGTAATGATCAGGGAAGCCTCCTCTTGGGAGTCAGTTCCACAAGGTAGTGGTTTGTGGGTAGATGCTGCTTGAGTAAATTTCATCAAATGAATATGAAGGAAATGAGGGTGGTTGATTGCAATGGGCATAGCATAGTGGGTCTTAGCCATAAAAGTTAGGATTGGTGGAACTGAGTATGATTTTAAGCTGAAACCTACATCACAAACACACACATTATATATATATATATATATATATATATAAATATAAAAGTGAACATAGAAGTCAACACTTAGAGGCGACAGTCTGTTTCATGCTATATGCAATCGTCAGGCCACGTGTGCTGTTATTTTTCTCGGCTGTTTATATATATACGGGTTAGTGGTGCATTGTGGGTATTCTGTTATGGCGGTTATTTCACTGGAAGTCGTTTGTTTATCTATTTAGGTCAAATTATATTGCTTGTTTTTATTTTTGTTTCTTATTTTATTTATTTATTTATTTATTTATTAACGTAGTAAAAATTTGTTTATATCACTTATTTAACAGTTTTGTTTTGGTTTGGGAATTTAATTAAAGCTATTTGTTCAGTTTTGGGGTTGATTGTTGTAGTTCATTCTAAGTATTATTTTGGCGGGAACAGTTTTTAATAGATTATCTTTATTTGGGATTGGTTTGTTTATTTATATACTTGGATGAATTTAGGTTAATTTATTTTACTTGTATATTTTCTCTTTTCGGTTTTCGATTTTTAAGTAACATAGTATTTTTTTGTTTTATTTCTATTTTTTTTTTTTGCTTATTAGTATATTTATTTGTTTTTATTTTATTTTTTCCGTTTTTAATTTTTTAGGTTACGTAGTAAAAATTTATTTTCATGTCTGCATTTTGAGATGAGTTCGGATCTTTTGTTTAATAATTTATTTTGGTCGGGAAAAGTAATGATAGCTATTTTTTCCTCCGAGCAAAGTTTGCAAGTTTTTGATTGGTTATTGTAGGCTGATGATTTTTTCCTTATCTTTCAAGATATTTTTGGTGTGATGTTCGTTTTGTTTTTAATTTCTCAGATATACTTAGAAAGCATTGTACTGTTTGCATATTTACTATTTGTGAAATATATATATATATATATATCCTGAAAACACGTAGTTAATACTAATTTTAATGTGAAAAAATTGATTTGCATAATATAATCTGACCGAGTTCTTAATAAAAATCAAAAACGAATTTCTCAATTTATTGATTTCCCATCTTTAAAAAGAATTAAAAAAAACTTGTATTAAGAACACATAATTGATTATTTTATTTGGACATTTTATGGATATATCTTGTTTACACTTTTTACTAGAAACAAGAACATAGTGAAACATTTTGTGTCTTACAAAGTAACAGACGCAGACTTTTACACGTAGAGGTTGTTATAAATATGATATCTAATACAGGGATGTAGATTTTTTTTATTATGCCTCAGTTGTAAAACTGGTTCCTGTACAATCACCAAAGTTAAGCAACATGGTGCCTGATCAGTATCTAGATGGGTGATTATTTGGGAAAACCAGGTGATGGATGTGCAGGTGGTGTAATTGATAATCGCTACTCATTTATGTGCAAATACCCTTGGGAAAGATATGAATCCACCTCTTCTCTCCCCAGCTATGGGTTAATTAGTAAGACTTGTAACTGTAAACCATTATTATTTAAAAAAATATTTTCTGACTTTAAATAACCTACAAAGGGTTGAGAAGCCATGGAAAACCAATCAATCAATGTACTGATTAGATAATTTCTATTCAAATTTCTAGGATGAGAAGTTATTCATCATTTACAGTTGAACTAATGTCCATATTTTTGTTGTTCCAACCACAATATTTTGGCCATTGTATTCTCTTTGGTCTTCTTCAGATGTCTTTCAATCCATTCATTCACATTTGGGTTGTTACAAATTAGGTAAGTTATGCCCACATTTCTGGTACGTGGAGTTATTTACATTGAAGAAAACTGGAGGACACAATGGTCAAAATATTGTGATCATAACAACTAAGATGAGGACATTAATCTAACTGTAAATGTAAATAAAGAAGAATTTCTCTAACAAGCCAAAAAAAATGAAATTCAAGTTTAGACATCAGCAATAAATGTATGTGTAAAAACAAGATAACAATGTAACACCAGAGAGAGCCAAGAACAATCAATGTACATTTTCAGGGTGGATGCTGAGCAGCTACAGTAATGCAGTTTTTTGTGCAGAAGTTGAACTTCTGAATTGGTGCAAAATTTGAATTTTGAGAGAGACTTGTTTGTATGTTTAAAAATTGAAAACTTGGAACATTTGTAAGTCAAAGATCACCTGTATTATCGTCTTTTCAAACTGTGTACCTAAAGCTATTTCCAATAAAATATCAAATGCTGGAACTGCATCCAATTTTTACCTCCTTTTCATATTTCCTCTTCACTTCCTCCAGTTTCTTGTTGAATTCCTTTATCTGCTTTTCATGTTGCTGCTTTGCATGACGCATTTCTTTCTCAGCAGATTCTGTCTGCACAAAAATAAACAAAAGCAAAATATAATGGCAACAAAACCAGGAGCAGATATTGTTTGTTTTATTTGAATTCATTTTATAATCTCGGCAAACTGAAGCTAACAGAATTAAACCTCTCTAATGATTACAAGTAGAAAAATTAGACATCTCAAAATAACATTGTTTGTTGGAGAAAAAGAACTTCAGTGAGCATTAGGATTAGTAAGAGGCATTTCGGTTTATTTAACTGTAATATTTGGTTGGAGGCACACAGGTGGATATATAGTTAGCATTGAGGAAAATGGAATCAGTTAGCAGAGTTCAAGTTTTAATTGAGGCTGTTTTTGTTCATTTTGCACTAATGCTGATGGAAAAAGCATAATTCCATCTCTTCTCCTGCCCAGGCATGAGTCAAATAACTGAGCTCTTGATCGTTGGGTGATAATGAATAAAGGACAACTCAATTCAAAACTCTGGAAAAGATAACAGAAAAATTCTCCATTATTATAACTCAAGAATATTTATAACAATGCAGAAGTTACAGATATTTAAAAAAAAGAAAAGTGTGGAGAGCCACAATTACATAGCTCCTGAATGGATATGACACTTGAAGGGGAGTATTTAGTTGGATAACTAGGATGGAATTTGTTTATGTCATTGGTTAAAATATTTTTATAAAAATCTTTTAGATAAAAAAAATTGAGAAAATTAATATTATTGCCTCTAGACAATATGTTTGATCACATGACTGACAATAAGTAATATTTAGGTTTGATTCCTTAAGAGGTCCAGATGAATAAATGCAAAAACTAGCAAAGTGGCTTAATTTAAGTAAATGGGAAATAATTGTTACATTTGTTTTTTCAGTTTTCAGCTTGAATGCTTAATAAAATGTTTCATCTCTTTCTGTGATTCCTTATATAAGAAAATGCCTGTCATGGTTATTTTAGACTGACTTCTATGGGACTGTGTTAAGTATCCACTCATTCAATTTGGAAAAAGAAATGTTGGTTTGGTTAGTATGCAATATGCTTCTGATAACAGATGCCTTTTCTCTACCAAATGTAGCAACAGAAATAAAATCTTTTTTCTTATCCAGTTTTAAAACCTTTTTTTTTTTCATTTTAGTCTTAAAGAAAATGTAACTTAGAATTACAAATGAGTTTCTCATTAGACTCTGTTATCGTCATCATATTGCCATACCATCATTGTGTTATTGTTATTCTTTGTGCTTTTGTCATATAGAAAAATATTAAGTTACATGTTCACCTAATGTACTTACTCATTTGTTTAATACTATTTTGTTTTGGTTTTATTAAAAAGTAACACAATTTCTATGGTAATACCTGATAGTAATTGTAGTTTGAATGAAGGAAGAAAAGACAATGGAATGTTGCTTACCTCATGGTAGGTGGTGGAGAAAGAAGCAGCAATAGGCAGTGATTTCTTTTATAGAAAGATATTGCAGGAAGAGAGAAGCAGGAAAATCTATAAAGCTCCTCCAAAAATAGGAGTCATCATTTTTTTCTTGTTTGTTTCATATGAGAAATGTTGCAAGAAGGAACAAGATTCTTTTGTCCTTCTCTTAGAGAAGGACAAGAGAATTCTGATTTTAGAACATTTTAAAAAAATTTTTTGAATCATAAGCTATTTCAACAATATGGAGTCTGGAATGATGAGATTGGATAGAGATGTGATACCACCAGTGGAGAAGGTGATATAATTGCATGGATAAAGAAAGTGAAATTGGTCACCAAACTTCAAAAAGTTCCAAACCTTGCTAGTTTCCTTCCACTTTTTTTGCAAGGAGATGTATTTGCCCTTTATCCTGAAATGAGTGATGAGGAACATGATAAAGAACGGACTAAAGAAAATGTTCACTGAAGGGCCCTTTTGAAGCTTATGAAAAGCTCAAGTGAGTGAAATGGAGTGGGGAATTAATTAGTGCACATCTGTGCCAATAATATGAAAAGGTTGGTGGGGCTGGCAGGATATCTAGGGAGAGGATTGGATCAGAGTTTGATGGGTTTCCCAGACAACATTTCTGTGGCACTGCAACAAGTGCCTGGTATAGAAAAGATGCAAAATGATACCAGTCGCAATGCTCTTAGTCAGCAAAAAAATTTTGGAACTCAGAACAGTGTCAGTGATTGAACAAAACACAGAACCAACCGAAAACAAAGGTCATATGGGATCATTGTGTGTTAGGTGGTATAGATGTTGGAGATCACACTTAATTAGAGATTGTAAGGAGCCACCAAGAACAAAAGTAATGCACTACCATTGTGAGAGATTGGGGCATACTGCGGGGTATTGCACTCAGGCTCAGGGAAACCAGCAAGGAAGAATAGCACCCTCTACCAATTATAGAAGTGTCAGTGGGAAGGTGGGATAGCAGCAGCTCTTGTTGATAGCAGCTGCACAAATACTTTACTTAATCCCAAGCTTGTTAGTCGATGGAGAGGGAATGGCACTGTGAAAGCAGTTGACGGAAGGGAGGTAAAATGTAAAAGAACCCATTGACAGGATTAACATTGTCAGAAGAGATGTGATCTATAAGCTGGGAGGTGCCACTGTAAAAAAAATGGTGAGGTCAGGTTTGGAGAGGAACACTGTGCCGCAACTGCCCAAGTTCTGAACCCTTGCAAAATTGAAGACAAGGACTTCACAGCAGAATTCGATGGAAAGAAATGGACTGTGGAATGGAATTGGATAGGAGAGTCTCCAGGATTAAAAAATAAAGTGGAGTACAACAAGAATTCCTTGAAAGAAGAAAAAAGAGTAGAGGTTGAGAAGGAGGTAGAAAGATGGATTATTGAGAGTATTCTCTTGCTGTGGAAGGATGAAATGAAAGGAGTATTACTATTGATAGCATTGGTCCAAGCTACAAAATGAAAAGTCAGGCCAGTATTAAGCTTTCGGGAGTGACATAATCAATGTGTATGAGGAAAAGATGAGAAAGCAAAGGCAGTTGATGGGAGGAACTATGATCATGGACTTAAAGTCAGCCTACCTGCAGTTACATGTTGCAGAGAAACTATGGCACTACTAGTTGTTGAACTATAAGGGGAAATTTACTGCCTGACTTGATTGGGGTTCAGACTCAATGCTGCACTGAAAATTATGGCAGTGGTCCTAAAAACTGTGCTGATGAAGGACAATATGACAAAAGAAACCACTGAATTGTACATTGATGACATCATGATGGATGTAACAAAGGTATCAATGGAAGAAGTGGTTGATCATCTTAAGGAATTCAGATTGACAGCAAAGACACCAGAACCCTTAGGAGCAGCAGCACTGGGCCTTAAGTTGAAGAAAGGGAAAGTGGGTGAACTGGTGTTCGGAAGAGGGCAACAAGATTCTATAGGTGACAGGAGAGATGAGGAGGTAGGAATTGTTCTCTGTTTGTGGAAAGTTGTTAGGGTACTACCCGATTGCTGGATGGCTGCAACATGGCATGCAGCTATATGTAAAGAACAACAAGCAGGATTGATGATGAAACTGTCACTGTGATGCAGGAGATCTTAACCGAGGTAAAAAAAAAAAAAAAGTGAACCCTGTGACCGGGACTTGGCACATCTCTAAAATGAAAACAGGAATAATGTGTTTTGATGCCAGCAGTATTGCTACAGGCATAGCCATCAAGATCAACAGTTTGGTTGTGATGGAAGATGCAGCATGGCTGAGAAAAAATGTCAACTATAACCTCATCAATGTGGCTGAATTAGATGCTGTGCTAAAAGGTGTTAATTTGGTTTTAAAGTGAGCTTTAAGACAGGTGAAAATAAAGACTGATTCAGCCACAGAACTAAGGTGGATGAACTCTACTGTAGAGGAGGGCAGGAGAATATGGATGGAAGGGGATGGAGAAATGATAGTGAAGCAGATATTAGGAATACTAGGAGAGTTGATATCCAAATTTGGATTACGAATGAAAACTGTGTTTGTTGCCTTCAGAAAGAAATAAAATAGATGTATTAACTTGAGTAAACAAAAAGTGGTTGGTCATCAATGAGGAGCAGGTGGAGGCTCCAAGTATGATGTCTGGGGGCCAGAGAACTAAAGGAGTTGCATGATATGCATCATATAGGAGTGGACAGGACTCTATATTTGGTGTGAAAAGCCGACCTGCTCATAAAAAGGGAGGAAGCTCAAAGGGTGGTTATGAATTGTGTTGATATTAATCGATTGATTCTGCCTCAAATGTGTATGATCCTGGTGAGATTGAAATGAGAAACAATTGGACAAGGTTAGCTGTTGATATAATTGCATTATTGCAGGGTGTGTACTTGTCAATGATTAACTGATGTCCCGGGTGACTGGCAATATGGAGAGAATTGCATGTGGAAATGGCAGCTGTGGTTGCAGAAGAAATGGAGAAGATGATTCTTGAACAAGGTCCAGTAGTGGAGGTGTTAATGGACAATGGCATGGTTTTCCACTCGGAACTCCTCCAAGTGATGCTTGAAAACTGGAAAATAAGAAAGTACTACAGAGCAATGTACAAGCCAAAGAGAAATGGAATAGTGAAATGACACCATCAGACCATGAAAGCAAGACTAGCCAAAAGTGGAGAAATATGACCTGTCGAAGCGACATTTTGGTACAAAATGGTGCCAAAGGTCAGACAGAGAAACGAGATGGTACCACAAAGGTCAATTTTCACCTACGAGTGGAGGCACCCAAAAGATATATCCCTGAATACCAATGAGGAAGTGCTGGCCACATGGGGGGGGGGGGACTGGTGACTGGATTGCAATCACCTGACAACCTGACCATTGATGGTATGCTGTGGTATATTTGAGATTTAAGGCAAGTGGTCTTTGTAGATGATGAGGTTGTGAATATGGAACATGGAGGAGATAGAAATGAAATGAAACCAACTCAAAGACCGCAGAGAGAGTGCAAAGCACCAACCTGGGAATGCAACTATGTTGTGTGAAATGATTTTCTAGAATTATGGGGGCCTGTAGTTTGAATAAAGAAAGAAAGGAGAATGGAATGTCCCTTACCTTGTGGTGAGGGAGAGAAAGAAATGGTGACAGATAGTGATTTCTTTTATAGAAAGATATTGTGGGAAGAGAGAATTATGAGAAGAAAGAAAAGCTGTAAAACTCCTCCAAAAACAGGAGTCAGCATCTTTTTCATGTTTGTTTTGTATGAGAAATGTTGAGTGAAGGAATGAGATTTAAGAGGACGAGAGAGATCTGATCCTAGAAGAACTTTTTTCATTATTTTTTGAACCATAGTAATCTTCATGCTTCTGTTCTAAAAATATGGTCTCAAATTTGTAACCAGGTAAAAAGTTGAAATTCAGTAGTAATATCCACTTGAAATTCTGTTTGATGAAACATTGTCAAACATTATTAATTTTGATAGTAAGATAGATAGAAGGTCAAATTGGTAGCTGATCTCAAAAGTGGACTACAATCTGTTGTTAATTGAGGTAAGGAATGGCTTGTTAATTTTAATGCCTCCAAAACAAAACTTCATTCTGTTAATCATCTTTCTGCCTCCCATCAGAATGGCTGATGCTAATCTCCAGGAAAGTGACTTGTTGTGCCTTCTCTAGCTAATATTCTTAGCTGACATGAAGTGGAAAGATTATATTAAATCCATTGCTTACATCTTTATAAGTTTACCATTTGTCCATGCTTTGAGTATTGCTACCACATATGGTCTGGTGCTCCTGTTATATATTTAGAGATTCTTGATAAAATTCAAAGAAGAATCTGCAATATTATTGGCCCTGGCCTGGCTTCTCAACTTCAATCATTTTCCTATCACCATAATGTAGTTTCCCTGTACCTTTTCTAAAAATAATTTCATACTAATTGTTTGGATGAACTTTTCAAAATGTTACCTAAACTTTTATGCATTTAAGTGAAGTACTAGATTCGTGGCAAGGTTTCATTAGTTTTCAGTTAATATCATTAGAGGTAACTGTAAGTTTTATCCTAAAAGTTTCTTTTCTCACACTTTTTACTTGTAGAACTCTCTTCCGGCTTTGTAATTTCCTGTCAACTTTGACTTTCAAAAATCTAAATGCAATGTCAATCATTATCTGCTGTCTTCTTGATTCCTCTTCTTCTATTGTTCTTTCTCCTTAATAATGTTTCTCTTTTTTTCTTACTCTTTCACACTCAGCAACCTCTTGTGCCTTAGTGGCTTTACTGCCTTGCTTGTGGTGAAATGATTAAAAAATTATTACTTTCATCTTAATTCAGTTGCAACAATTCAGGCTCTCGTTCTATGGCCATTATTAAAGAGTATGGATGGGAAATATAGAATAAGTTCATTGCAAGACAAACTTAAATGGTTGTAGAATGAAAGTCTTAGTAGTTACAATGTAAAGGAACTGAATTTAAGAAAAAATAAATATTATAAAAAAAAAATAAACAATAATTCATTAAATAATAATTCAAGATTTTATTACAAGATATTCTTTGGTTTGGGACTGAGTTATTGAATATATCTAATAATTCTACTTGTGTAATGAAAAAGCAACAGAAATAAAAATGAAATACTAGTCAAAAATTAATAATACATGACAATGCTTCAAATAAAAATTAAAGATAATTTTATAATAAGCAACCTCCCTTTATACATCAAGATAAAAATAGTCTCAAGTTTGTGATCTCCGAAAAAGTTGACTTGTAAAGTCAAAACTGAGTGTTTCTTTTGTTAGATATTATCAAATTAGTTATTCTGCAGCTGTTTTAGTGATTAGTAGACAACTAGGGAGAGATGAGTAGCTATAAAGTGTTAAGAATGGCAAATGGATGAAATAAGCCACAATGCATGTTGAGAACATTCTACATCTTAATAGTTATAAAAGAGAGTTTCTTTATTAATGGCAAAAATTTGAAGGAACAAAAACCGATTCATATAAAAGGATTTCTTGTGTAATTAAAGAAAACAGCCAATAAAAGATCAGAGAGCTTGGAAAAAGCAAAAACAAAAAAGGATAAATATCGAAGCAATTAGAATCCACCAAGAAATGCTACCCTGATCTGTTTTGTACCCAAAAGAAACTCACCTGGAATCTCATGTCATTGTATATTTTAGCCTGCCCTTTCTCTACTTCAGATTTAAATTGTTCCATGGCTTTTTCGGCACGTTTACATTGTTCACTGCTTTTATTGATCAGCTCTTTGATTTCATTGTCTTTATCTCTGCAAAAGGAACAATAGAAAGAGTGTCTGTTAAAAGATATGTTTCAAATAATCATCTTCTGATCAGTTTAACTTGAATGGAAACATTAATAACTTCCTTTATATATATACACACACACACACACACCATACATACATTCCTAGAGGTGTATTGTCTAATTATACACATATATATTTTCAGTTTTAAAGACTGGTACAATACAAAATTTCTCCATACTGAACTTTGTGCTCTACTGAATTAATCTCTGTATCTATGTTTGTTCATAGTTATCTCTATTCCCATGTTGCTAGAGCCCAGAATACACTGACTGTACCCTCTTGAAAAACTTAAATATAAACCCAATCAATATTTACCTGTAAACTCAAGAAATATATACATGACTATTGTTTATCTTTGAACCCAAGTACAAACTCAACCAACATAATCAATGTTTAACTATAGACTGAGGTATAATATAAAATAGATTTTGATATTAAATAACCCCAAAATGTTGATGTCATAAAATGCACCAACCCAGTCTAACCCAACTCAAAGCCTTTTGTCTTGTTATCTATACCAGTCCATTCCTATCTATCTATTAGGTTGGTGCAAAAATAATGACGTAATAATGTCGTTTTTTGACGTTAAAAAATACGTCAAAAAATGACATTATTACGTCATTATTTTTGCACCAATCTAATATCTATCTATCATGGTTTGCAGGCTTGTCTAACAGGCTATTCACTACTGTGTAGTGAATAGAATACTTGTTCTCTAATTATGGCCTTTTGTCAGACTTTGCTTAGTAGATGGCTCTAATGAAAAAACAAAACTGAAAATAACTTCAAGATATACAAATTAATGAATGACAAAGACTTGAGAGAAGCCATAAAAAACATGAATGCCTTAAAATAAAGAACAAAGTGAATCCCTTTGACAAAATTGCAGACATAAGAGTCAAAAACATCTCCCTTAAGGAAATGGAACTTAAAAGCCAAAGCAAAATAGATAATTATACATGATAGAAATATGAAACCAAAGAAATAATGAAAGAAAAAAGATTAAATAAATGAAAAAAATAGTAAAGCAAAGGAAAAAGTGAATTGTAAAGGGTTTTGCTCCTTCAAGATGCTTTCAGATAAAGCATTAAAGAGAAAGATAGAAACAAGAAAACAGGAAGATGTAAGACTCAAATAGATACACAAAAATACAGAGAACAAAAGCTACAGTAGGGAAACTTTCAAAGATATTCTCTTTGACTATTGCTGCATATCTATTTCAGATATTGATCTCATCCTGCTAGAAAACCAACCAGTCACCAGCCATTTGTTGAGTCATTTGTTTGGATTGGGGTAGTGGCCTATTTGGTGGAGTGCAGCTATAGTAAAACTGCATCAATACTGGAACAAACACTGATGCAGTGACAATACGCGCTATGGAAATATGAAAGCGACATTGATCTGCAGACTGCCAAACAATATAGATCTGCTGTCTTTGCCCAAATCAATCACATCAGCTGAGATCAATATGCTCTCATTCTCTCTTTTAGGGATTCCAATGTAGATTTCAGCTGTGATGCCTTCTCCATTACTTTCAATTCAAAACAGAGATGGTTTAGGGAGAGGAATATTTTTAAATGCAAAAGTTCATATATTTTTGAAGTTCAGTGAACACATTTTACTGTAATGCTTGGGTTTTAAGGCTGATTACATTTGTTAACTGAACACAAAGACCTTTTAAAAAACAAAGCTTTGTTGAACAAAGTTCTAATGTATTCCCATTTTGCATTTTACGCGATATTTTATATAGAAGAGAAATTCCGAAAAATCTAAACTATAAAACAACACCTGTATACAAAAAATTCTTGGTCTAAGCAAAAAGACCGTCAAAAACAAATATTATGAATTTCTGGCATGAAGAGATCATTACCTGTGGTCTATTCTCGTCATCTTTGTTGTTTTTTTATCATGTTTCAGTTGTTGTGCCCTCTGGCCTTCATCAGGTGTATGTAAATATGGCTAACTTACATGGAATTTTTAACAGCACCCTTTATTTAATCTAGTGAGGTAGGATGTTCTCATTCCACTGCCCATGTCTAGAGATATCTCATTTAGTTGTTGGTGGGACAATGTGGATTAAAATGTTGGTTCATGAAATTGGTGATATAGTAATTGTGAATTCAATTCCTGGGCCAGGCAGTGTTTACTTGGACTCAGTGGTAAGGGGTGAGCACTAACAGAGCACGAACAGAGCATGAATTAGATGCAGGTGTAGTGCAACAAGAACAATCTCCATAGATTAAATAAAGGATTCAGTTTAAAATTTTCTGTAGTTTACTTGGCTTGACAGGCTGGAGGGTACAGCAGTCAAAATGTAGTGATAAAAAAAAACCCAACAAAGATGAGGCCAATTGTCAGCATGTAAATAATTCCAATATTTGGGTCAGATTTTAGAAAGTGGGTCAAGCTGAGAAATTTTCATTATCTACTTCATATATGTTAGAAGAAATGCATTAAGATTGTGTCTTGTGTCGTTATATCCAAAGTTACTTTCCCTCCTCTGTGTTGGATATTCCTGCTAGTCACTAAAGATTTTACCTTTTAATCTGAAAATTTAATAGAAACCATATGTGGCATGATTTGACACATTTATATTATAACAGACACATCCTTAAAACATGTTTTCTAAGTTGACCAACTTCAAAGAAAATAAAACTTTTTTTATTAAATATTATAAATGAAAAATGGTATACCAACTAAGAAAAAACCCAACAAAGTAGAATTTGGCTTATAATTTAAATAAAAAATTAGATTTACATATGATTTAAAAGTTTATATCAAATTATCATGTTGTAAATTTTCATCTTTCTAACATCAATAATAATTAATTTAAATTTTAATACCTTTCAATTAAACAAACTTAGAAATCGATTTAAAAAAAACAAACAATTATGCACCAATGATATATTTCAATTTTATTCTTGCCCCTTTACAAAATAAAACAACAATTGCTTGCACGTATATATTTTTTCAAGTACTTTTTTTTGTCAAGGATAAAATTTAAAATTTTGTTGTAAAACGTCTTCATATAAAAAAGTTATATTTTTTTAATTTTTATAGCTACTTCTTTAATTTTTCTCTAAATGTATAGAAGTTTAAAGAAGGCCTGATAAAAATTGAAACTTCCACAAATTCATAGCAAATCTGTAGATGGTGACAAGTTTTACAATGACTTTAGGTTTGCTTATCACTCGGTTCATACTCCTCCCCGGTCTTTTGAACAGAAGCAGACGTTTATTCCTTGTTTCCTGTTTAGGATTGGGTTTCCAGTTCCTTCTAAAATCTGCTTCCACACTATACTTCTAACATCTTCAATTGAACTCTGAAATATTATTCAATAATTAACTCTTGACCTCTTCAAGTCGAGAGTTGGTCGTTATCTTTCCTGCATAATCCCAAGACATTCACTTCTTGCTCTTTCTTACGCTCATACAACATCACACAGTAACCTTCTACTTTGAGTGGCTTTTGGGCCTTGTAATGGGTGAACATTAGTAAAAGAAAATATATAAACTGATGTTCTGGTTACTATTGTACTCAAGTAGAACACAAAATAAAAGAAACAATGAAAGGCATAACATAAATAGAAAAGAATGAACAAAGTATCAATTATCATTATTTGAATAGAAAATAATTCTTTGAATTGCAGACGTATAGAGAGTCTAAAACTGAGTAGAATAGGCAATAAAAGATTCAAATGAAAGGATAACATAAATAGAGTTATATTTTATCATATAGCCCTTTCCATTCTGACTATTATACTCATTGAACATAAGAATGGACAGAATCAGGAATGTGTGAGGGTCAAGTATTTCCAAATAAAGAAGCTACAGCTTTTGAAAGACAATATTCATTCTATCATGATCACCATCAGTAAGTACTTTTGAGAAAGCAGTGTTGGAGAAAGATCTCAAATTCACCACCATCATCATACTTAGGCATCAAAGAGATAATTGAGGAGGCAGCTTTTAGAACCCCTGCAGAGTTCAGGCTGATGAGATGGAAAGTGAAACAAGCCTTCCAGAAAGCAAAGCCTTCCAAATTAAACATCACAAAGGAGGAAAAATCAACTCTATCGAAGCCTTGTCAAGCAAATACTGAAATCATCATTCTGCTAGATCAGAACAACAATTGGAATACACTCAGAAATATTAACTAACTTACTTGGGGGATGATAACTATAGCAAATTAAAACATGTCCTGACCCCAAGATTCACAGCAAAGAATAAGGATTACTTCATTGGAAGTGAATACAAACAGCTAACCCAACATTACAGTAAATTGCCATACATGGCCTTCTCAAAATACCACTGAGGCTTATAGTCAGTTTTTGAAGATCAGCCTCTCATCTACTGAGCAGATTCTTTGTAGAAACTATCAACCTATTAATAGGTAAGTTTCCATCCCAACAAAACATGTAAACAACTCTGTCCAATTTGTGGAGACCATCAGACATGATCCTATTTGTACCAATCAGATGATGAGCTTTAATGTTACAAGTCTATTTATCAAGGTTCCAATTCATAAAGATCTATTTGAATCAAGTTAAAATCAAACATCTCTCTAGAATGTACAGGGCTTCCAATAGAAGAAAATGTTGAAATTTTCAGCTCAAACACTCTATACTTTCAGTTGTGTTGCAACATTTAATAAAAGGAAAATGGCTTTGCTATGTGATCACCATTATCTCCAGTAATGGTAAACATATATATATATATATACATTGAAGAAATTGCTATAGAAAATCAACTGGACAGAGCATGAGTTCAAGACTTCCATATATAATAAACCAACATTCACTGGACAATACCTAATTTCAATTCCTGCCATCCATACAATATTAAGAAAGGTATAATCTGCTGCCTCTAACACTGGGTCAAACTCATGTGGTAGCCCAGATATATACCAACTGGAGATGATTGAAATTAGATGCACCCTGCAACCATAACATTAGCTTCTTTGATCAAGAGAGTTGAAGACAACAATAAAAAATCTGTCATGTTCTGTTTACATAAGGGATACATCTGAAAAGATAAAGAATATCTGTGGTCCTTACAAAATCAGGATATATTATGAAGCAGTTCAAGCCTTTGGAGTTATCTCTCCTGAACCAAGCTCCTCATAGAAGAAGACATGACCAAGACAGCTTTAATGGAACAGAGACACAGTGTGTCTCTTCCAGTAAAGATGGAAGAACACTGAAAAGCTCTAGTCTACAGGGATACAATGAAAAACTTGTTAAACTCAGGCAACTTTATGAGAAGACCTAGCATAAAGATGAACGCCATCAGGTGAAGAAAGAAATGATTCATACAATTCCACCACATGAATATAGACATTGGGCTTATGGTGCCAAAATTATGTCATTGAATTATCTGGATTATCTAAGAGACCACATTGTCTAGCAGATGAAAACACTGGTTCAACCATAATTGTTTCCTTAGCAGTTGTGAGCTTAAACTTAGAGAGAGTCAAGTGTGGAAAAGGCATGATAAAAGCAAATCAACTAAAAGGTATTAGTCTCTGTTTTTAGAGAGTCAAACTTTATTATACAAAGAAAGTGCAACAAATTCATGTAAATAAATCTAATTTTTATATTCATATAAATATAAATATATGGTTAACATAACATTCCAGACACCTGCATAAATCATCATTTTAAGATAATAATTTTAATTCAAGTTTGTATTCTATTAGTTTCAGTCATTGATTTTATTAACATTTTTACTGTTTCAAATTTAGCATTATTTACAATAAATATTTTTTTTTTTTTGCTTTATTTGAATATTGTTTTCGATTCTCACAGATATCTCTTTTAATAATGAACCACTCATTTTTATCTGGATTAATATCTGGAGAAGCTAGGAACCATTTCTATAAATTTGATATCTTGGGAATAACTTTTGGCAAGGTGGGCAATTGTTTGAAGAATGCAAAGGAACATTGTCTGTCATTAATATACTCTTTAGCTTAAAGACACATTTTTTTGTGACCAGTAACACTCAAAAATATCTTGTCCACGATATTACAATAATTCTCAGCATTTTCCTTCAACTATCAGTTTTGAACGAGCCTATAATTTTACTGCTTACAATTCTAGCCACATATATTTACTTCATCTCACCCTCATGTTAGCTGACTATTTCCATGAAGGATCCAACCTTTTGCCCAATATAGCACTTATTTTAACACATATATTTACTGTTGAGAAAGCCAATTTTATGTAATTCTTTACCCATGTTTAATGTTTCTTCTGATGTTAACTTAAACGTGGTAGTTTGGTTGTTTTCATGTCTTTAACCAATTTACTTAATATTTTGTATCTTTGCTCTTAAAATATTTTCTTTTTAGTCAATCTACTGTTCTTCATTACATATTTCATTTTTCTCGGATCTCTTTGACATTCTCCACATTGATTTGTCTATGGTCTCTGTTCAACATTTATGCAATTTACGTCATTGTCTCCTCGTCATTTGATAACTTTATAATATTTTGTTTATATTTTGAGTTTATATAGTTCTTACAACCGAGGGCAATTTTTATGTCTGAAATTAAAGAATAACTATATTATTATATATTATATATATTTACAATATGATGAGCAATACTTGAGTTGTATAAAATATCACACAAGTTATTGTTAACATTTCTAATGAAAACAGATATTATAAGCTAAAATGTGCATAGTGTATTTATGATATAAATATAAGTATATTCTAAACATGCTGCCAACATTGGTTAGTCAATACTAATTATGCAAATATTATTTTGCATAATACAATTTAATATATTGTATGAACATAAGAAAAACAAATACAGGAACAACAAGAATATTGTTAATAATTATAATTGCATATTTGAAAACTTTTCAAAAGATTATAATATAGAATAATAATTGGAAACTGGACTCTATTGATATTAATAGAAACAGTAAAGCAAAAATAAGAAAGAATGAAAGCTAGAAGACTGTAAGAAAAGACGTTAACATTAAAAGAACATTATTAGTGGTAAGAAAAAGTAAAAAAGAATGACGACAAAAGTAATGTTATGGTTGAAATAAATAATGATGAAACCATCTAAGATATGCCTGATGGGATCTAAGACTAAAAACATATACTCTTTTTTTCTCTTTTCTAGAATTGTCATGCTGAGATCAAAGGCAAAAAATGAGCAATCAGTGTGGCATTTCATAGCTACCTGATGACAGCCTCAAGCCTCTGCAAGGATTTCAGGTATTTCACCTGACTTTCTGAAAGTTCTTTCTCCAGTGCTTGTATCTGAAAGAAGGGGGTTAATAAAAATCATTAAATCTCATTGAAAAGTAGAAGACATTTTCAGCCTCGGTACATACATGACCAAAAGTGCAACAAGATAAAAAGATAATATTGCACTGATAAGGGACAGTATTTGACTTTTGATTTAAAAGTTACTTTCTGACAATTTCCAACTTTTTTTTTCACTTCCTTATTAGCCTTCAGCAACAAAAGAGTTCCAATTGTTGGACTGAACTTATCAGCCACACTGTCAGATGATTGTAACCTTTTCAACTTTCTACTTTCTCTGACAGTGGAATGGTTCTTCTATTGAAAATGTTTATTCAAAGTGACATATTTTTTTTGGTTTCTTTTTATTCAGAAGATTTAAGTGGGAAATGTCTGATGTATATCACAGAACTAAATTTACTCAAATCAAACTCAGAAGAAGACAATATCAAATTTTGGTACCGATTTCAGATACTTCCATTTTTTTTTTCATCCAATGAAATATTTAACAGAACATAAATCAGACCCAGTGTATCATTAAAAGACCTACAATGGCTAAATTTGGGTACCAATTATGAAATAAATCAAGAAAATTTTATAACTTGGTGTCCTCAACATTTTTTATACTCTTTTTGGTATCTTTAACTTTCATTAAATGAAGATCCAAATTCTGTTTGTTATGAAATCACTTTCAAACAAAATCTAGATTTTTTGGTGGATATTCTGATAGGACAGATGCATCCCAATTTTGACTTTTTTCATAATAAAAGTCTTTCCATAATGAATACACCTTATCTCAGTATTTTTCATTTGAGGTTAAATTCTCCCCCACCCCAAACAAAATAAAGTTTTATAAAAGTCATTTAAAAAAATATTTTATGTATGGTGATCTTACTGTTGTATATATCTTAATACAAAAGAAGAGAATATATTAAAATTTGAAGGTATTTTAAAAAAAAAATACTATGCCAAAGCTTTTTTAAAAAGATTTTGCTTGCATAAAGAAATTTTATACATCTTAAAAGATTAGGTTGCTGCAAAAATTTTTAAAAATTCAAAGATTTAAATTCATCATGTCTAGAAATGTTTAAAATATCATCTGAATGCAACTGTTCTTTCAGGTCAGTAATGAAAAAAGGTTTCAAATGAATAAATCTTAAAGAAGACAATCCTTCATCAGACTAGTGCTACAAAATCACAAACAAGGACCTTTACCAAATAACAAAAACCATATCACTAGAACACTTCCAACAGCAACAACAGCTGAAATAGGGTTGGGGGGACACATGTAATGAGAAGACGAAAATAATGATAGAATCAAGCTGTTAACTTTCCACACAACCAAAAAGAAAAGATTTTGCTGGAAACTCTCATTGAATCTAGAAAGTAGAATTAAGAAGTTTAATTTGCTGAAAAATTGTTTTAAGAAAAAGATTTGTCAAATATTAACTGACATTAGCACTAATTGTTTGACCAAATGTTTCCTGTATGGAAATGGATAATATCTTTATTATCATTCAGTTATCAAAATATTTTTCCTGGTTTGCTCTGACCTCATATCATTATTCAAATAAAGTGTGAGTTCCATTAAGAAAGAATGATTCTACTTTTGAGTTGATTATTTCTTCAAGGAATTATTGATATCTTAAAACTTATCTGAACTACTGACGAGGTGAGAAGCATTGCAGGAAGTGATACAAGTTGTAGGGATACAAAAGGCAATTATCTCCTTTTGGTAGAGATGAAGTCATGTGGGTCTGGTAATAGCTGCTTAGTGACAGCACTTCATAGAGTAACAAAAGTGGCTAGTCCCTAGGTCAGTTTCCAGGAGTCAAACCAAGTATTTGCCTTATTTGGGCAACCAGTTGCTATGTGGCACAGCTTATAAATGTATGGTGACATTTTCCTATGGAAATATATTTACCACATGCAGACACTATCTCCAACTCACAGTCCTCAATTTGACTCACCATTTCCTTGTTTGAGGGGAATATATCCTTTCTAGTGGAATCCTTGAATCTGGAATCCTAAATATGGCTTCTCCAGAAACACAGAAACAGCTCTGTCAAACCCAATTCCTGTTGGAAATTATTATAAGACAGATATTATCTTTTCATTTCCTTCCATTCTGCTTGTTGCAGCATATATGTTATAGTTTCTCTGCATGGGATGCATATAAATATGTATATATAATTTTGTGTATGACTTCATCATATAAAACACTAAGAACAAAACATATTTGTCATTCCTTTCAGATGTTATTATATCAAGGATATAATAATGCCTATAATGGGTGGAAATACAAGCTAGGGGAATCAAATTTTCTTCCATTGCATGCAGCTTATCTGGTGATTTATCCAACATATGATATTATTAGTACATCATAATCAGAAGGTGAGAGGTGTGGAGAATATGCCACATGTGGGAAAAACTTTCTATTTCTACTTCATGATCATTTGCTGTGTCATTTGCTTACTACATGAACACTGGTATTATGTAGCAAAATGACTGACTGACTTCCTAAACCAGAAAAGGTCTTTCCCAATGCATCATTGAAATGTGTCATTTAGTTTACAAAACACAAAACAGATTCTCTTTAGGTTGAGATAAAATGAAGACTATTCTGGATTTAATCACAGATTTTTTAGGTTCTTCTAATAAATTAATTTTTCCCCATCACTATCTTATCCAAAAATTACTAACCATGTGTAGTTTATATTCAAAAATGATTTTTACCAAACTAATGAAAAATTTCTTTGTTCTCTATAACCATTTACAAAGCTAATTAAACTTTAAAGACACTTCTAACATCTCCCTAACATTGTGTAAAATATGACACAAAATTTTTAGCATCAACTTTATATTTATAAAAAATTTCTAAGGATTTTGTAAAATACAAAATACATTTTTAACACTAGTTCATAAAATATATTCAGTACTGAACAATTTTAATGCTACAGACTTGGGTAATTTTAGAAAGCCACTCTGCAATTATCTAAGGTGTAGAAACAATTTTTTATATATCTATAGACATCACTTTAAAATTGTTACTTCCTTTCAAAAGTACATTTTTCATTTAATATTTTTAACAAAACTCATATTAAACTGAGTACACAACTATTATGATTACAACTAATATGGCTCTCAATAAGATAGCATTTTAAATATGATTTTTTTTCTTTCTAAAATATTTTTTCTCCTTTCAGAATGTGGCCGATCAGGGTTCTCCACAACTTCCTTTTCTCTAATATCTCTAAACTAAGCATTTCTATAACTGCTCTTGGCAAAGATAATGGAATGGTTTCCAAATGTATTCTCCATGGATTTAATTCAGAGTTGCCCATCTCCTAGGCTAGTTGACCTATCTTCCTTATTATTTTATTCATAGTTGGAGAAAAAAAAGGAAAAATTCATGCCTTTTCAAAGGGCATTAGCAAAGATGGATAAATGCAACGGAATTTCATTTGGATTTTGAACTCCAATCACTTTATTCCATTTTTCATGCCAATAACCATCACATCACTCATGCATTCCAAAGAAGTTTAAAGATTACAGATTGAGAAGGGATTTAGTAAGATTTTCTTTTTTTTCTCATCCTGAATGAGTTTCTTCACTCTAACTTTTTGATTACAATTCTTTAATAATTTATATTGAGGAATTTCCATGTGAAACACAAGATTTTATAGATAAGTTGGGATATTGTGCAATTTATTCTTTAAGTTATGGACAAATAATAACAGTCTAGAAATTATTGAAGATTCTAAGTTCTATCAATAAAATAAGGAAATAGGCTTCATTAATTTATGTGAAAGTTAATGAGTCTATCTATTGGGAGACCAATTGCACACCCACCCCTTTTACCCAAAGAGCCGTGTATGAGTGTGCGTTATATCTCCAGTACCAGGAATAATGAAAGAATTATTCAGCAGACATTTAATATATATGTTAATTGCCATTATCACCTGATCTTTAGCACATCCATAGAAGGAGGTGCTGAAAAGTTCTTGGCTCAACCAAGAAGGGATTACCCAGCACCCAGTTCTGATGTTTGGTCATTTCATCAGATTTGGAGAAGTGGGTTTGGATGAAAACATTTCAGTACCCCATCATAACTATTGTATGGATGTATATATGTGCATGCATATGTATACACACACACACACACACACACACACACACACACACACACACATATATATATATATATATATATATATATATATATATATATATATATATATATACATATGAATGTGTGTGTGCTGCATAGAAAATGATGTTTATTTTTGCTAATTTTGTTCTGCCTCATCTTGATCCTTTTTGACTCACTCATCCCCATTCAATAAGCAATGATTTAAAACATGCCATTTATTTTATAATTAGGCTTAGATAAACACTGTGAAATTCTCCATGAAATTGTCATGCAAATTAGATTCTGTATTGAATGTCATATTCATTTTCATTTGCCGTCTGTTTTTTCCTTTCCTTTTCTTTTGAGGTCTAAGAGAAAAATCATACACTAAAGTACAATGTTTATAAACACACACGAGGGTGGGTGATGAAAAGTTCTTGCCCTGATGCACTTCCCAAAATTTGACCAAATATTAATACTTTTTGAAAGGGCTTCTTGCTCAAGTTAAGAAATTTTCAGCACCTCTCTCTCTCTCTCTCTCTCACCCCCACCATATATATATATATATATATATATATATATATATGAGTGCATCATTAAATCTCCAGCCTGATATGTAGTAGCTAAATATTGGTCTGTAATTTTCACTGTATAAAATTTGGTTCAAATATTTAATAAGAAAGCATTTTGTCAAATGCATTGACAAAGAAGGAGATTATGTTGAAAAATACCTTTTAGCAGTGAAAATAAATACTTATTTATCATTTGTGTATATACTTTTATAAATATGTTTGTGTGTACTGTATATATCTGCATTATATATATATATATATATATATATATATATATATCTCTCTCTCCCACTATATCTATATTTGAGGGGATGCTAAACATCTTGTTTTGACTAAGCTCTTTGAAAATAATACTGTGTTTGGTCAGATTTTTGTCAAGTGGATTGTGTCAAAATCTTTTCAGCATCCCTACACACACACAGAGCTCCCAGTTGAAATCTGATTTTTATTATCAATATTCTAAAATCATTATTTCTTTACTATATTTACAAAATCTTTAATTTAAAAAAGTTATGATAAAAATATGACAAAACATTAATTGATTCAGCAGAGAAAAAAGAAAACAATCAAAATGTCTGCAAAAGAAACCACCTACTTATTTGAGTTTTGCTTTAACAATGGAGAGTGAAACATACACCTATGGATTGAACAAAAATATCAGGTGTTTTTCAAGCAACACTGAGAATAGAAAGCCTAGTTTTAATTCACTAAAAACCATTATATTTAGTACAATATAAAATATCTAGATATTTATGCAACTTGTAATATTACCAACTGAATTTATCAAAGAAATAGCTTAAAATTCTCATTCTCTATCATGATTACAAATATATTACCAAGATAAAGCAAATCATAAAAGCCTCTTGAGGAAGTAAGCAGATACTAAAATTTCCATAATGCATTTAGTGCATGAACAAGTGCAAAAAACATTAAAATGTAAAAGTTAGCAACAAATATCTATGTTCTGCTTGAAAACCTATAAGAAATTGAGAACAAATATATAGAAAACAAAGATATTCAATTTTTTAAAAAAATCAATATATTTCAAAGATATTTTGTATAGATGTTCAATATAGAAAAAGAGAAAAAAAAGGTTATTAAAATAAATCCACTATCAGTCTTGAAAATGGACATCATGCAGCCTTGGAAGTGACAACCTATCTGGATACAGTGGTTCTCATTCATATTGGCCTTTATATCAATAAGGGTGGCCTTCACTGACTCTTTGGTAGTGTGGGGCCACTGCTATTTGGTCTCCCTATTTATGACACTCTAAGCACTATCTTCTAGAAGGCCACGTATCAGGGTTGATATGATAGTAAAAATTCTCAACCAGCCACTTCTGGGTCAATTGGCTACATGGCAAGGACCAGAGTCCTACAGGAATATATATATATATGGCCACTCCTACATGCACCATGTTTAGCACCTTGGTGCAGGTAGTAATATTAAGCCTGATCCTATATGAGAAGTAGTAGAGGTGTAGAGGAATTGGCTGTGGTCAAATCTAATTGACAGAAATGCTCAATAAACAATAACAAAAGAAAAGAACAGGGCAAAAATAATATTGAGCAAACAATCTATGCAAGACAAAAGTAGGCAAAACAACAGTAAATAAAAAGGTATAAAAGGTTCACAAACTAAGAATGGAAACAGAAGGTATACAGACAAAGAAAAGTTGAGTCAATGTATTGTGCCAGAATATTTTTCTCTTCAGAATCCATCTTGCACATTTACATATCTACCATTTAATACTGCTCCAATATCTGGTTTGGTGCTCCTGCTATTCATCTCAAGATTCTTGGCAAAACCCAAAGAAGGATCTGTAATGTAATTGATTCTGATCTGGGATTTCAAAATCAGTTATTTTCTCACTGATGTGGTATGGCTTTCCACTGTCTTTTCTACAAATATTTTCATAGCAACTACTCTGACAAGCTTTTATCCCTGGTGTCCCAAATACATGAATTTAAGCATGCCACTAGATTGGCATCTTGGTCCCACCTGTTTACTATTGAAATAGCTAAATGCAACTGCCATTTCTACTCCAACAGTTTCTTTTCTTGCACTTCCTGACAGTGGAACTCCCTTCTGCTTACTTGCTTCACTGATAACTACAATCTAAAGATTAAATGCAATGTCAATCAGCAGTTTCTGTCTTCTTGAATAACGTTGATCTTTTGTCCTTTCCTCAATCCTCGCTATACAGGGTGCGATGTGTAAATTGTCACCATTTTATATTTTTCATTTTGTGCATGCACGTTGTTTTTGATTTTGTCAACTGTACAGTATAGTGGGGTCAGTTGGGCACCATCTGTGAGAAAAAGAGAACCATGACACAATTCACTCTGCCAGAAATCTGCAAACAGCATGCTGCACTACTTGGCATTCATGCCAGAAGCTCCAATACAAACATTTCAGAGTGTTTGGGTGTTAACCTAAGGACAGTGCAGAGGATTCAGAAAGAGTTGGGTGAATCTAATTGTCATTATGAAGGTATGGCAGCCTGAAAAACTCATTCTAATCATTCTGATAAGAAAAGAACTCCTGAATTTATTGGTGAGAGCCTCAGACAATATATATAGAGACCAACATCAGTTGCCTTGAGGAGTTAGTGCTGCCCTGGGACAAGATAGTAGTTGGAAGACCCTATGTCTGGCAACAGGACACTGCACCATGCCACACAAGGAGGAGAACACAGTCATGGCTATCGGACAATTTCTGCGACCACAGCACCCCTAAACACTATTATGTGTGGGGCACAGTTGAGCAAGAAACCAACAAAACTCATTGTAGCACCAAAGATGAACTGTAGGCAACAATTATGACAGAATTCACCAACTTAAACAAGGAGACCATCCAGAATGGATGTAGTAGATTCTGAATTCATCAGGAGAGGCCATAGCTGAAGCCAATGGTAATATTATTGAATAAATTTACTTTTTAGTATTTCAAGATATTTTTGTGTAATTTTGGTAAATATATTTGTTAAATTGAGATGTCAGTATTATTTTTATTTTTGCATCATTTAGACGACGACAATTTATCCATCGCATACTGTACTCAGCCTTTTCTTTCAGTTTAACTCCCTATAAACCTATGCGTACTAGTGGCATTTCCATGAAAAAGTGATCACAGCATTCTGACTTCAAGACAAAAAAGAACAGAAATATTGCAGATGAGATTGAGAAATGGCTTGTCTTATTGGCTATGAAGAAATTTCAGTAAGCATCTATATGTTTTTATCTACAAATTTGAGTAGGGAGCTCTTTTTGCACACATTCCTAAAGAACTGCAACCAACAACATGGCTGTCATCGCTGTCAACCTTCAAAAACATTAGATGAAATGAACTCTGTATGCATGACTATGGGATCCATGTAGAGTCACTTGTTGCTCTTTCTATTCATTTGGTCATTTTCAAGAAGTTTGCAATCTCCAAGTCACTGTGGTTGGTAGTTAGTGCCAGGAGCAAATTGTACCTTTCATTTCCCTGTTTGTGAGCTGTCATGTTAATGCTCTTGATACGTCTGAAAGAGAAATGATGATGTTTAAACTTTTATCACATGCCACATAACATTGTTTGATCATCTTTCATTTATGGCATGCTAAAGATGTGTTCTAACATATCTCACAGACCATATATTGGGTCATGAAAGTAGAAAAGATAATGCTTGTATTCACAGAAGAATTTGTTCTATTCTAAACTTGGTGAATTTTGTCTTGCTGTAAGGTGAAGATCATTCCTCCTACCGCGAATAAATCGCCATCACTACAACAGGAACTTAAATATGGCATTTCATGACTCAACCTGCAAATTTTGAAAATTTTTATCTCAAATTTATTTGACTAAATTTTAGTATCAGATATGTATGCTGTGTTTTTAAAAAAGAAAGGTATTCTCAGAGGTTAGGAATTAAGGCAACTGTTATACACAGACAAAATGACAGTATTATTTATATTGTATTACTTATTTACATTTCTGAAATTTAAGATCTTAAATATTCATCAGTAAGTCTATTGATAAAATTTGTTAAAAATGAATCAAATGTTTTTGACTTCTGAGTACTATACACAGATATTCAGAGACAAAAATGCCATTTATATATTAGATTAGTTTCTTTTTCATTCTCTCTATTTTGTTATTTGTTCATGATTTTGAGTTTTATTTCTTCACTTTCATTGCCTGTTTGTTTTGTTTTTTTTTTTAGTTTCATAAAGAAGCATTAATAAAAATGCATAGCATTGCTTTAAAAAAATAAAGATGGCCTGGCATTATTCGTTCTGCAATCGTTTTGGATACGAAATTAGTGATGAAGCCAAATTAATTGAAGAATGAGTCACTTTTGCAAAATAGGAACCAATTACCAGACAATGCTTTTGGGTTTGTTTAGATTTTGTCATTTTAATTAATTGGAGAGAATGTGAATACTTGCAAATAAAATGCACCTTTTTCTATCTAAAATCTGATTTTCTGCCTACATTTCCATCACCAAATAATGCTGACGATTGTCATTAGAGTTGGGTTAACTCGATGTAAATTATACCAGCCAATATTCTGGCCTTGTCTACAGAGCTAAAAAAAATTCAAATTCAGAAAGCCATGCTCTTTTAGTGTGCCGTTCTGTCTTAGGCATTTTCTAACTGTTGAGTGTCATGTTTTTAATTTCCTTTACTCTTCAGCCACTTTATTTTTATTTGCTATATATTACATCTCCTTAAACTTGATTTTATGCTAGTGAATGACAACAAAAATGAATCCCTAGATCTCGACAATACTAAGTGAGTAACAATTTTTATGCATTTAATATCTTTATTCTTCCAGTAACATTTTGCATTGATTCATTTTAATCCATTAATGCTCACTGTAAAATCCAGTATAAAAATTAAATTAGAAATCCAGCATTAATTATAGGTTTTTAACCCCCATTTTGGAGACAGCAGGTATTAATGGCTTAAATGCACAGTATAGAGATTGAGTGCTACAATTTGATTAAATTTTAGGAAAAAAAATTGTACAATTGGAGCTTAAATAAGTAAATTCCATTTTTAATTAGTTATTTTACTGTCGTAATTTTTGTTCATTCCTGGCCTCATGAATGAATTTCTATTTCTTGAACCAAGATAAACATTAACCAAGAGTGGGTAAGTAAAAATTTTTCTTTGAGGGGTAAAATATACCCCCTTAATAGCTTGTCAGTACAAGTTAATATTTTGCTTAGGTTTTCTATTATTAAAGAACTTTAAATTATTATATTTGTTGTATTTGTTTCATTACAGCCTTTTGAGGCTCATATGAAGTCTTGTTTTTGTCTTCAGGCAAAGGGGGAGGGTGCAGACTTGATGTTAATGTTGCCTAAATGTTACAGATTCCAATTCCAAGGCATCACCTCCCCATTGCCTTCAAAGTGGAGGGCTGTAGGCTTCATTAATAATTTTGATAAGGTAACTTTTAACTCTGCTTGACCATATATAGCCTAACCTAAAACTTGACTTTGTATCATATTTACCCCCTTGTTCACTAAATAGTTTATGAAAATTTAATTATTAGTATCTGCTTGCTTTCTTTTAGCATTTCTTCATTGAATATAAAAAAAAACTGATAGTTATTATTAGTTAGTTAGAAGTAAAACTGCTTCTAGTCAAGTGAGAATAAATTCAACGAATGAGATTCATAGAAAAATAAAGAATCAGTAAAAAGAAAAAGTTAATATCTTTTTAAACAATTCGTTCAGTATTTTAGCCATATTTTTGTAAGCAATGCTCACATTTTATTGATATTCCATATTGTTTGCTTTGTATTTGGTTGTTAATCATCTGCCATAATAAATATATTTTTCACCCCAGGATCTGTGAAAAAGCATGCCTGTTATATCATGGAATTTGTAATATCTTTACAAGTCTTGGCAATTATGAACCAGATCAAATGAATTCTTTCTCATTTTATCATCATTTTATATATAATATTTTCATGTTCACATGATTTTAGAGGTGATGAGAAGAAAAAACTCTTTTTAATATAGCAATTGATCATAGCAATTAAATATAAGGACTTTACAGGTATTACGTTAAATATTAAAAAAATAAAAACATTAGGCTTCCTTCAAAGTTAGCAAATTATTTCAACAAGCAACAGGTATTTGGGATTTCGGTTCAACAATCAATTATGTTTGAAAAATGAAATGAAGCTGCCTATTTGTGGTGTTTGATTTAAATGCTTTACTATTGAGCTATAATCACAAATATCTTCCTTAATATGGGAAAACAATTATTTAAAAATCTACCATAGTAAAGAGAACAAAGGCCTATAATCTCATTTTCATGAAAGCTTTTAGTAAAATAAAAAGATGTGTAATTCATTATTTTTGAAAATTAATTTAGTCAGTAAGAAGCAAATCTGATAAAAAGTGAGTCACAAAGGTTTGGCATGATATTTTATAAAACATCCCATAAATTAAAATGTTGTCAGTGATTTATCATATAACTCATCATTAGATATTTTGGCAAAAATATAATATATTAAATATTGGCAAAATTACTTTTTTTTTAATATTGTCTCTTAAGAATGTAAATGAGGAATAATGTTTAAAATAGTCCATTGGAGACAAAGAAAACCAGAGTTTGTGACATTACGACTTGACAAGACCAACATCATTTTCAGATTCTTCTATTTCCCCAAAACAACAGACATTCTTTAAACATAGCTAATCTCAAAGTAAAAGTTCCTTTGGTATTCTGTTCAGATTAAATTGTGGTTTCTTACTAAATTGCTGAATATTTATGAATGGAACTATCATTATAACAGAATAATCTATTTAGACGAGCATCCTCATCTTGGTTATTAAAGCCTGAAGGCTCCTGTCATTGTAGACACATCCTACCCCCTCAGCCTTTCTTTAGGTGTCTTTCAAACCAAACAATTTATTCAATCCATGGATTTCACTGTTTATAATTTATTATCAGTTGGCATAATCTTAAGAAAGGTATGCCAGATAAAACTGTCCAGCTGGATGAATTGGAAAGAAAACTACAGAGACCTTCTAAGCAAGGATGGTAGAAGAAAGCAAGAAAAAAAAGAACTAAACATCAACTGCAAGAAGACAGAAAGCATGGTCCTCAGCAAGAAAAAAAAAGCAAGATATGAGACATAAATATCAAGCAGTTGCAGAAGTTCAAATATCAGAGGATGGAAAATGCAACACTGAGACCCGAAAATGCATTGGTCTAGTGAAAGAAGCATTCCAGAAGCTATGCAAATTGCTGAGAAATGGAAAGATTTTGTTAGAAACAAAGAAAAATCGTGGTGGACTGCCATTGTTTGATATGCCAGCAAATGTTCTCCTCACAGATGAGGAAAAAACAAGAGGCAACAGAAATGCAGTTGTACAGAAAGATAAGTGAAAATTCTATCAACAGAGCAACAAGGAAGTCTCAAAGAAAATGGCAACAGATAGAACATTTATACTCAGAATCAGAAAAAGAGAACTGAAATTCCTTGGATGTATAATAAGAAAGGAAGGCTTAGAAAACTTAACCGTTACAGGGTTTATTGAGAGCAAAATAGGGGAAGGTA
This sequence comes from Acanthosepion lycidas, assembly GCA_963932145.1. Classification (NCBI taxonomy): domain Eukaryota; kingdom Metazoa; phylum Mollusca; class Cephalopoda; order Sepiida; family Sepiidae; genus Acanthosepion; species Acanthosepion lycidas. The sequence goes on along the minus strand of OZ010590.1, from coordinate 1,881,318 downwards.
GCGAGCCACTTACCTGATGAGCTCATGTGAATGGTTGATCGAACGGGGTTGGGGGGGGTCTTTAGAAAAGGGTGAGAAACTAATAGGAAGTTATGGAGAGACATCATCGCTTATGTTTCGAAGGGATGTGGCACAGAGAAGAAGAAAAAGAATTTTACTGACTCAGTGATTGAACTCATAACCACCAGGTAACTTAATTCATTTAACCAATAAAACTTGTTTAATGCTGTGAGATCTTATCATGCAACTCAAGGATTGTTCATTAAATACAAAAATATAGTTATTGATACTTATTTATTAATTTCATAAAGATTGCCATGGGTGATAAGAAACATTTAACCTCAAAAGAGAACGAAGATATAAAGTATTCAGCTACATCTGCTGAGGCAGTTAAGATAGTTGAAGGAGGGTGGTTTATCTAAATTCACATTCATCAACTCTTAGAAAAAAGTGTTGGTTAGTGAGAATTTGAGTAAACCACTTTTCATCAATAATAATTGTGGCAATACCAAATAATGAAACAGGCTATCAAGATATATGGTAATGGAGCAGATTGAGTTTTCACTTTTGTTTTTTTTGAAAATCAGCATTGCACCAGATGTGAAAGCTGGCATTTGATGTGATAAGGACTGACACTGAAAATTTAATTAATAGATTTTATCAATTTTTGAGCATCTGAAAAAATGTACAGAAATACCTAATTTCTTCAGGTTTTTTGCTTATAAACTAACTTCAAAATGTTATTATTTCAAGAATAAATCCAAATAAAGTTGATATTTTTGTATTAGATACATTGAATGGAAAATATATTCAAACCAGAATTCTAATTATGAATCACCACAAGCAAAATATGCATTTTTCTTTTTTACTGGATTCAATAAATAAAAACTGTAAAACAAAAATTTGTAAAGATTACAAAAAAGGCTCCTCAGTGAATAAGATTTGTTAGATCATAATTAATAAAAACAAAAAAATAGATAAAAGTGTATATAACACCATAATACTGCTGGGAACAAATTATGACAAAATACTTTAAATTTGCATTGTTTATTGAAAATTTCACTGAAACTATTGCACTGTATAATATATTACATCATAATATAACTAAATTGTTTAGTATAATGATGGTCTTATTTGATGGCACAATGATTTAGTAATAATCTGTTTGTGCCTTGCTTCTTGTCGAAATACAATTTGTAAAGCTTCAGTAAATTATAAATTTTATAAGGCTGTGCTATAAGGTTTCCACTGATCACCAGAATTAAATTCCAATGCTAAGAATTTGAAACTAAACTTAATCTTTAAACTTGTTTCCTAAAAAATGGTAATGTTTTGGAAGAAGATATTTTGTGTCATTATTTATCACGTCAAATCCAAAATTTCAAATTGAGTGCAATGCCACAATTCCAAAATCAACCTCCCCTAACATGGTAATTGAGCAGAGCACAGGGAGAAGAGGATTCATGCCTTATCAAAAAAAAAAAAAAAGAAGTGGGGCAGGAATTGGCTGGTTAACTTTAACACCTCCAAAACAAAACTGCTCTCTATTAATCACCACAGAGATCCTTCCCTGCCCTCCATTAGAATGTCTGACGCTCAACTTCCCGAGAGCACCTCTCTGCGGCTGCTTGTTCTCACCTTGTCTACTGACCTGAGATGGAACAAATACATTGAGTCAATTGCTTTGTCCACCGCAAGGAAAGTTGGCTCCTTGGGCCACCCCAGGAAATTTTTCTCCCCGGAATCGATCCTTCAAATCTACAAATCAACCATTCGCTCTTGCATGGAGTATTGCTGCCATATATGGTCTGGAGATCCTACTGTTTGCCTCGGGGTTCTTGATAAGATTCAGAGACAAATATGCAATATAATTGGCCCTGTTCTGGCATCTCGTCTACACTGTCGTCTCTGTCTTTTTTACAAATACTTTCATGGTAACTGCTCCGATGAGCTGCTTTCGCTGGTTCCCAGACTTCGCGAATTCAAGCATCCTATGAGGCTGGCATCCCGCTCTCACCCTTTCACTGTTGAAACTGTTAAATGTAGGCATCTCTTCTACTCCAATAGCGTCATATCTCACACCTCTCGCCTGTGGAACACCCTTCCCTATTCCTGTTTCCCTGATAGCTATAATCTCCAACTTTTGAAATGTAATGTCAATCGACATCTCCATTTGCCTTGATCTATCCACTATCCTTCTCCCCATCCTTTCTTCTTTCATTCTTACCTGCTCTCATTCCAAATCCTCTATAACCCCTTGTGTGCTAGTGGCTTCCTGCCTTGCTAGGGGTGAAATACTTAAAAAAAAACAAAAAAACAAACCTGCACATCCTTCCTAACAATCAATGTTAAATTATTTTTTTTTTTTTGACACTATTTAATATAATCAATTTTAACAACTATTTAAATTGTGGATTTCCTCCATTAGTTGTAGAAAAATTGTAGTCAAGTTGATGATTCATAAAAACACAGATGGATTTTTTTTCTCTTCTTTGGAATCAGTGTTCACTTCAACAGAGCATGTTAAAAGTTGCCTGACTCAACATTAATTAGAATTTGAGATATTTTAACATTTGTTCCCTACACAACTCTGACTGTTTAGTAGAATACCAAAGGCATTTAAAAATTATTTGAAGAACCTTACCCGTTTTTCATGAAGAGCTTCCAGGTTCACCTTGTCTTTTTCATATTTGTACTCCAGTTCCTAAGAAATAATGAAAAAAATGAATAGAGTTTTGAAGATAAAATTTCCCCCACATATTTTTGCCAGTTCTAAAATCTGTTGTGAATATTTTTTATACAATGAGCGCATAAAAATCTAGAATACATGACTCAAAAGCCTGTATGACCTCAGTGTAGTACAGACTTATTTTGCTACCACCTCTGACCTCTAGTTTTGATTTTAATATTATTTAAATACTTTTTCAAAGGATATGGTGGAAACTAGGAGTTAGGTGAGTGATTTCTTTCATAGTCAAATTCTCAGAACTTTTTGTTAGCACCTTATATATGCATATAGCAAAAAAGCTTTAAACTTTTTTGTTTCTTTCCTTGTAAACAATGCCTGCAGTTTCCTCTACGACACATTACTGTCCATGACACGTGTAACATTTTCCTCACAGCAGTAAACTGTTCTGCCTGTTGCCTCATTCTCTCAATATGTATGTATCATTGACAGCTAAAATTCACATATGTGCAAAGATGATCTAGCAAGAGAGTAATGATGTTGGGATCTATCTGTTGTAAATATGTAACCTGCAAAGCCACCATTTCTTTCTTTCTTTGGGCAGTTTACATATGAGGGATATTCAAATCTTTGTTCATGTTGGAGGTAAATTATTTTATTCTAGCATTGCAAAAAATGTATGCAACCTTGGGCCTCTTTGCCATTTGCAGTAGAGTTCACTACAATACAAAGAGCATCCTCCAGCTGACTTTCATAAGACATCAGACAAGCTAACTTCTTTTGCAAAAGACACTTATGATCACCTTGTAATTTTTCTTTCAATTACTGTCAGAGAATAGAAATAAACAAAAATTTATATAATTTACAATATTTACATTGTTTGGACTGTTCTCCTCATTGTCATAGTCACAACATTTTGCCCATTGTATTAAACTCACAAATGAGACATTAGGTTTATAAGTTCCAAAAATTCTTTCACAGATAAAAGTATTGGTTGAAGTAATCCAGTGATTTGATGTGAAAAGTTGTGAGTTTAATTGTGATTCAAATGGTGAATTGAGTTTTACTAAAAGGAAATAACTGAAACTGAGGCATCAAAATAAAGCCTGGCATGTGGAACTAAAACACTCTACCCCAGTTGGAGGAACTGAAGGGTTTTTTTTGGGTTTTGAAGTTCCAATGTATATATCACCTGAAGTAGGCCAGAACATAAAAATATTGTGAACTTGACAATAAAGATGAGGATAACAGTCCAAAGAATGTAAATAGTGTAAATAGTTACAATACCTCTTCTCAGAAATATAGACAGAAATTTATATAACCTAAAGAGATATTGATTTAAAATCTTGCTTTTTTACAAATTCCTAAAATAAACCAAATCCAGCTAAAAAACATCCACCTATTCCCAGTTGATCATTAGTTATGCAGCAACAAATTTGATCAGTACTTAGAGAGGCGATGACTTAGAAACAATGAGGAAGTTACTTAAGACCTTCGGCTATATTAAGCCAAGCTTAGAAAGTAACAGTACACGGGTTTCCTTTTTCAAAGAATGAAATAATTACTTATTATTTGAGTATTTCAACTTAATATCAGATAGAGCAAATAGTGATGATGCCATGACAGATTTATAGAAAGGGAAAATCCAAAATGTGAGTTGTTCATCAAGGATGTCAAAATTAAACAAGAGTAGAAATTCAGTTCTTTTGGGGCAAATGTAATAGCAGACAACAGAAATTCTGATACAGAAGTTCAAATTCTTTTATCCAAAAAACTAAGGAAGATGCAATGAAATCAAAAATTAACACCAGAAATGAAAAAGAAAAGAGTTAAAGATAGCTATGTAATATCCTACCCACAACTAATTATAGCAGTGAATGCTGGATAGTTTCAATAGAATTATATAAAAAAAAAAAAAAAAAAAAAAACTCTTGAAGCAAGTGAAATGTGATTCTACCAATGAATGTTGAGAATAACTTGAACAGAAGATGTAAGAAAAAGTGAAGTTCTAGGAAGAACAGGAACTACAAAGAAGCTGTTGCTAACAATCAGAAAAAATTCATTTAATTGGTTTGTTTTTTATGGCTTATCAACCTTTGCAAGTTATTTAAAGCCAGAAAATGTTTTCAGTTTGTGAAGGAATTTTTGGCAATAATAACAATTTATTGATATAAGTACTGCTAATTAACCCATAGCTGGGAAGATGAGAAGAAGTCAGTTCATGCCTTTCCCAAGGTTCTTTGTAAATGAATATAATGAACTCAACTGGAATTGGAAGTTGGCTCTGATTTCCAATTCTGAGCCATTATCCATTACACCACCCACACATCCAAGTTTACAGGAACTGGTATTTCCAAGCAGTCACCCATCTAGGTACTGATCAGGCTCAACATTGCTTAATTTTGGGGATCTTGCAAGAACTGGAGTTTCAATATGATATACCAATCAGAAAGAGACAGCTGAAATATTTGGGACACAATGAGAAAAGAAAGCTTAGAAAATTCACAGGACAAAATCCCTGGCAAAGGGACCAGTGATGAGCACTTTGAGCAAATGGATAGAGGAATAATTACCCCCAAAAAAAAAAATTAATGGAAGAAAGGCCACAGAGCAAAGAAGATTGATGACAGCAACAAAATATGATTTCGGGGCGGGGGGGGGGGTCAGTGAATTCAAAAAAGATAAATTTTGTCATTTTCTTCTTAATAACTCTGATGAAAATGGTTAAAATAGCAGTGCTCAAACTTAATAAATAAAATAATTTTACATTTTAGTTTTATGATTTAATAAAAATTAATCTGAAACAAAGATGGATTAAACATTTTAACCAGTTTATTGAAATTTACATTTTTAACCAAAGTTTCTAATAAAATTTGTGTAAGGAAAAGAATCCTCAAAAATGAATAACTGACAATGCTTCCTATAAGAAATTCATCTGATATTACAAAATAGTACAACACTAAGATTGTGAGTGAATCTAATGAGAGTAGTGAAAAGCAAAAGAAATAAGATGAAAAAATACTCGTCATGAATTCAAAATAATATTAATCCCAGGGTTTAAAAAGAAAAATAACAGTTTAAAAAATTATCAAAATGACTTAACAAAAGATATACAACATATGAAGGAATCAGTTTCTATTTGCATGACATAATATTTAATTTTGCACAAATATAAAAGAAAAGTATATTTATGTATTAAATAGACAAGGATATTCAAATAGAAAAAATAATTGTGGGACAAAGGATTAAATATAATGAGCATTTCTTGGTGGAGAAATTATCTAATTTGCTTTGATAATTATCTATACCAGAATGAAAAATCATGAAATTCTATCCTGGATTACTTGCAAGAGTTATAGAAAAAAACAAAACAAAAAAAAGTACTTTAATGGCATACAAAATCAGAAAGTATTGTTGCTAGTATCAACAAAGATATGATACTCTTTTCTTTTCTTTTTATTAATTAGTATTTAGGTAATTTTAGCTGAGCATGGTCATGCTAAGCAAATTTTTATTGAGAGTTTTATTTATGCTTATTTCATGTTTAAAATGTAACCCTAATGAGAGAGAGAATTTTTCAATTATTTTCCATAAGTTGAGATATATGTGAACATAGTTGTAAGTTATTTCTTTAGGGAGCTGTCCTTAATCTCTTCTTACAGGAGTAATTTTATTGTTATATTTTTTGAATACTTAATAAAGCTGTGTAAAAATCCTAGCCTCGTTCCATGCTTAAAATATATTTTATTTCTAGACTGAGCTTCATCATGTTTAAGCTTTGTGCTAATAAAAAAGATAGTATAATATTTTTTGTTTTAAGATTGTCATGTTAGACATATATTTCAGATTTCACATACATTTATTTATTTAGAATGATGAACTGTTTGATGCACAGTTTAAATTCTATCTTTTTTCTTAATAATTTGTAATAATGAATATTACTGATCTTTCTCAAGGAATAGAATCTATGACAATGTGTTCATATTTTGTTACTTTCTTCAAAAGACAAATGGAATAATTCATAGATTAGAGACTTTATATACCTAAGTTTCCAGTAGCGGATGATCAGCATGTCTATTCAATATATGTTCCTGTATAGCATAAAAATAAACCTACTTGAATGTCTGCCTGTGTCATCAAATTTTATTGGGAATAAAAATGGAAATTTCAATGAGAAATAAGCAAAAGTTAACTGCCATTTGTTTTCATAATTACATTCTTCCAACAAAAGAAAATGGGTTTTGTTCTAAAGAAATTATGAAATTTTTTGAAAAAGTAGAAATTTCACAATTTTTCATGTTCCCTCGGATTAACCTGATCATTTCTGTTAAGGAATGTCAAACAATTTTTATTTATATTGTAAATATATGTACACACATATGCAGAAACACGCTGCATACACTAAAAAGCGCGGATATTTTATCATGCAAGTTTCTGATGTATTAAAACCTTTTAAAGTTTTAAAGTAAACAATCTATAAATCATATACCAGGGCCTATGATTATATAAATTTTCCTATTACTTGATCTATGATTCTTTAAAGTTTTAGCACTTATGATTTTATAAAACCTCTTGCTCAAGGACATGTGAATATATAAAACTATTCCAAGATAAGGGAAATTATAAAACTTCATATTTGAAGACTTGTGAACCTATAAAACTTCCTATTTCGGTACCCTTATACTCATAAAAATTTCTATTTTAATACCTATGGACCTATAAAACACCCTGTTATAAAATGTATGATCTCACAAAACTTCTTATCCCAGTACCTGAGATCCTATAAAACTTCCTATTCCAAACCTTATGATCCAATAAAACTTAATCACTTCCTGCTAACATATTACATTCCAATTATACCAATATCGGTAAGAATTTATTTAAAAAATACAACAAAGATAGTTTTCTAAAGTTAAAAACAGATAAAAGAATAACTTATTTTTTTACATTGTATTAAACCAAGATGATGATTAAACATAATATAACCATTCAATTATCAAAATAGAACTTTTATAAAAAAGTCAAATGTAATTTTGAATTTCAAAAGATGAATAATCATTTTTCTAAGTTAAAACCACTAGAGTGCACTGGCTTGAAAGTTGATGATAATCCTGAGCTGGCTTTATTATTTATTTCCTTTTTTATTTTTAAAACAAACATTATGATCACATATCTCTTGATGAACAAAAGCCAAAGTTTTGCCATCTCCCCTTTATATGCCCCATTACCTTCTGCCGTGTTCTGCAAAACTTTCAATAAAGTAAGTGTTGTCCTTTGAATGCAAAACTGTGCAGTGTGCTTTCTTAATTAAGGGTGGCAAGATGCCTTCATGTGTGAAGAAAATGCTTTGAATGTTTTCTTTGTTTTTCTCATCACCGCCCAACTCAAAGCACTCATACACCTAGGCATTGCAACATGAAATATGAAAAAGAATTATGAATCTATCTGACTGTAAGAATTTGGCTTAGTCAGTGTCCACTTTTCATGCACTTTGTAGTTGAAACAACATCCCTGTCAGCAAAACATAATAATTATAATAAAAAACACACAATTATTGCCAGAAAGAACAAAATTAAAATTTTCTTCTGATTTTTATGAAAGCCTGTAAATAGAGATTGTCAAAGATATGTGACATAATGGCTATCAAGCCAGAAAATGAAGTTAGCCAAAAAGGGTTCAAATTTTGACTAAGGCAGCTTTAATTCATTGTAGACTAATGCCTGTAGAAAAGGGCTGAATCTACTCCTTCCTGCAATCTTTCCCTTCTCACGCTTGACATCTCTTACTGGCATGCCACAAGGATTCAAATAGAAAAAAAGGGTTATATACTAACTGCTCTACCTGTTAATCCTCTTATCTGCCTAGATAGTTACAGTAATAAAAAAAAAGCTGTTACTTCCATTGACAATTTTGACAAAGACCAATCCAAAGTGCATTCACAAATGCAAATACACATGTAAATAAAGCTCTTTTTCTCTTTATTTACATATATGAATATAAATTTCTCAGATACTTATTCTAATATAAGCATCTGGACAGAGTCATATCCCAGTTTAGATAAATACTAATTAGTATTATTGTTAAGTAAAAAAAATTAAACAGTCAATTAATATGTCTGCAACAGAAAACCATTAATTATTCATTTTTGATGAACATTTCTTTCACCTAAATGTTAATTGCTTTTTATTGTAACTTGCAAACTTGTCATTCTACAGCCAAGATTTTTAGCAACAAGACAGAGTACAGGGAGACATGGACTTATGCCTTTTCAAGGGGCATTAATGAAAAGTAGACATAAATACTTTGGACTAAAATCTGGCCACAATTTTTACAGTTAATGTGTTATAATATTTATAGCTTATATATTTCAATCACAATAAGTTATTACATGAATTACCAAAGCAATTCTCAGTGTGATGTCAAAAAAGTCAGTCACTTTACTATTTACAACATTCAAAAATAGTTAAAACCAAATGTGTTTGAAATTGAATCTTTATAATAAACAAAGTAACCAATCCAATGCATGCTACCGACTTAATAGTTGTAAAATGTGAAAATGACCTGAGCACTTTATTATGAGCAATAAAAAAATAGGGTAAAAGAAACTTTAGTTTAATATTAGTAATAATAACAATGCTGCATGTAAGGAATTTGGCCAACTTAAAATTATTACAACTACTACTACTACTACAACATCTACTACTACTACTACTACTACTACTAGGTGTAAACAAAAATAGGATGACAAAAAATTAGTCAACAACTTTTAAAAAATGCATGACTAAAGTATTCAAACTGCCTTGATGATTTCTTCTGTTATGTGTCATTTCCCTTTGGGATATAGACAATCATGGTTCTCCATGACATCCTGTTCCTTGTAACTCTATTCAATGTTAAATTCTTTATCATCCTTCTTTGTCCTTGCTCTAGTATTCGATCACACAGGTAGGTCACACTTACTGTTTCCACCTTTTACTTTCTATATATCCTTTGAGTGTCAAATTCTCCAAGCCCCTTTTTTCTCATTATGTGTCCCTAGAAATTTCACCCGACTCTTTGAGACAGTATCTACCTGTAGAATCATATCTTTTTTGTTGCTTTAAGTCTCCTCTTCATCAAAGTGCATTTCATAGCAATGACAATGTCCATGTACTGGACATATTACTGGCAGAAGATAGCAAATGTAAATATAAAATGTTAGAATTGAATTTTTTATTTATTTGTTTTTTAATTTTAAATAATTGGTTGATATTTTGAAATAGTTTACTGCACGATTTACACAATAATAGAAAGTTCAAAAGCCCAATAGAACATTGAGCTGTTCACTATATTAAAAGCAATCATTCGTGTTTACTGGATGATTGCACCTGCATCCAATACATTTAACAATTCCCATTTCAATGGATAACAACATTTCTGATTTCAAATTCTCCTCAGATAGAGAATTTCTTAACCTTGTCTTTATGATCTTTAGCTTTAGTCTGTCTCACATTCAACTTAAGAGTAACTGATTGTGTGCAGATGACTTTATCAAGTTCTTATTCCTTTTTATTATTAAAACAGTTTTCTGTGTTTATTTCTTTATTGCATTTTTTTATTCAATATAGATGGACCACTCCATCAGGGGCCCATTTGCCATTGGAAAACTTGAAACCCTGGGCAGTCTGCTACTGATTACATAGAAGTTTATTTTCTATACACAAATCATTGACTGAATGAAGTCATAACATGTTACTGATAAAATGCTACTGAGTTCACTTAATATTTCGAATAATTACTGTTAAGATAGAAGTCACATTCCAAATGCAAAATAAATAACACAACTGTCCAATGAACAGAATTAATTAATATTTACAGTAGGAAGAAAGAGGGGCAAAAATTAAATGATATCAGGTAAGCAATATAAGTAAATTCACAGGTAAGAAATCAAAAAGGTTTACAAACCACAAATTACATGGCCTGGAGGTCACTCAAGGTAGAGGGTTACATTAAGAGGTAGTTTATATTGATAGGAGGGGAAGATAATGGTTAGCTCTAGACTCAAACAGGTTAAGATTTTAGTGTCAAACTTATTAAATTATTAAGTAAGATTTATTAATAGTAGAAAGATTTCTTTTCTCATGATGAAATGTGTCAATGATTTTCTGAAAATCCAGCTTCACAGTAAAATGTAAACCATGCTCAATACACAATTTCTTAAATTTACAAATAATTATAACAAATGATCCTGTATATTTGATATAATAAAGACTAAAGTCTATGGAAATCAAAAATATGTTTTGATTAATTAGCATTTCTGCTGTGTTGATTCAGTTTAATTTTTTGTTGATGGGGTAAGAAAAATTTGGTAAATTTCCCTCAAAATCAATTTTTCACCAAAATATTTTAAAGTTAAGAACTATGGAAAAGATGTTATATCAATAAAATGTCGTGATAAGTCAAATGATAACATTTTTTACTTTTTATCTTGGAAGCAATGTTACATTCCAGAAGTACAGAGCAAATTAGTCACTTATTAAATTTTTAACATTTGGGAATACTTCAAATCATATAGATTATAAACTATAATATACTATGAAGTACCTGTGAAAATAAGTAACTTATTTATATATGGATAGATTACACAAATATTTATTTTCGTGAATACATTTATTGCAATATATCCTTGAGGGCAACATTTATTTGCCCTGATTTTTGCAATCTTCCATGGGTAATTTTCAGTTCACCTGATTTAATTTTTTTTTTTTTTTTTTTCATCAATAAACTTTTTCATTAGAACTCTGGAACATCTTGTAATTTTAACTTAAAGCCTGGTAAAGTATAGTAACTCAATATTGCATTAATTCCAGAAATGGTTAGGACACCTCTAAAGAGATATTGTGTCATACCATCTTGATAGCTTTTCACAGTTCCTCCCTGATATGTACATCTGCAGGATCTTGTACATAAATAGAAGAGCCTTCTCAGCATCTTTTAGGGAGTCTCTTCCATAAAGTAGTCATTCTTAGGAAGAAGCCATCCAAGTGTAAATTCTCTTATTAATGGAATACAAAGGGAATGTTGATAATTTATCCTAGTATCTGTAGAATGGTGGGTTTTAGCTGCAAAAGACTGAACTGGTGAAACTAATGAATGTTGCTCATTGGAATATTTGCCATCAAAATAGTGATAAAGTAGCAAATGACTTGCAATGTTTCAACTGTGAGGAAGTGGGTTGTAGAGTGGAAAATAGCTAATCACCAACCAAACCATGTAAACACTTCTGACATATCAAGGCTGGAAAGTGATGCCTGAGCAGCTCCAGTGCCACATATAGCAGTAGTATTTTGGTCTCTGATCTGACACTTGTAAAGAACAAGCATAGCAACAGTAGTTGAGTACTTTCTGTAGTGGTACAAGAAACCACACATTTTATTAGCATCTTTAGTGATAGATGGTGGACACACTATTCATCAGAAGTTTTCAGAATAGTTATCAAACAAATTCTGTGCAACTGAGAGACCTGATCCTGTGATGCATTCATTATCATACTGAAATAAGCCTTCTTCCTTGTCAAGGTAGTTGGGTGGGCATATGCTCACAAAGCTGTGCAATATAGCAGTCACTGGTCAATGACATGATCAGGTGAACTAATTCCACCCATGCAACATGAACACATCTCACACCATTATTGAACTACCACCAACCTGTTGACAACTGGTTTCCATTGCATTATGGAGCCTGCAGCATACCTAAACCCTAGCATCAGTCTGAATCAATGGAAACCATGACTCATAGGATAACACCATATCTTGGCAGTCCTTCAAGGATCTAATATATGGTTTTACATCCCAAGTGAAGTAGTGTGTCAAATGTCTTGGTATTCTGCCTTTGTATCCCATGGAAGTTAAAGAATACTGAACTAAGCTGATGGCTATGTTGCCAGTATTTAATTGCATTGAATCTGGATGTAATTTAACTTACTGTGAACAAATCTAGCCAGGTGTCTCTGATCCTGATCATCAAGGATCCATGGATCGCCATTGTGTTAGGCAGTAAGGCTTTCCATCTGGTATTGTTGAAACATGACACTTCAGATTGATGGCTGTCAAATATCCCTACAATTTCAAAAATGGAATGCCCCATCCATCCTTGCACCAGCTATAATGCACTGTTCAAAATCAAATAATTCAGTTCACCTTGCCATGAAAAATATAGCTGGTGTTCACACAGACTCACCAAATGTCAGAACACACTCAATGTATATCTTGGCAATTCTATGATTTAAAATTATGGTGGCACCACCTTACCATTTCTATCACTTTTTGGAGTATGACAAAAACCAACAAACCAATCAATAAATAAAAGTGTCACTGGTGTCATATAATAAAATAATATTCATTGTTATTTTTATTTGATATTTTTCACACACCAGTAGATATTTTGGTGCATTAAAGTAGTTCTAATGACAGGCAGCTAATGTTTTTTAAATAAAAGGATAAAATATGAATCAATAGCAAATGTTGGATGAAAAACTTTAACCAAAATGAGGAGACCAACGAAAGAAACTTAATGATTCTTACAAAGTCAAAATGATCTCAAATAGAGAAGTTATTAACTTTGAAATGCAGATAATAAACTAAGATCACTGAAAGAGAAGTGATGTGAACATTATGCACAAAGATTTTAAATGATGATTTATTTTGTGGAAAAGCAGAAATATTTTCATTTAAATAGACTTGATTTACATATTACTGTAACCATTCTATATTCAATAACACTGAGGAAAATGCTTTTGAAATCATTTAAGAAAAGAGTCAAAAATGAAGCCCAGTACTCTTATCTAGAAGGTGGGTCCAATTCACGAGACAGAGAGAGAGAGAGAGAGAGAGAGAGACAGAGAGAGATGTAAAATGATTGTGCATCAGTCAATGAAATGAAAACTCCTAAATGCACATTTAATAAATATGATACACAATTCTAATTTGCTGAAAGATTAGAGATCCGTGTACAGACTTCATAAAGTATCACAAACAAAAGTTTCTAATTATCGTGTTGTTTGTTTAGTGAAAAACATCCTCAAGTTTCTATTTATCCATAAGAAGAGATTCAAAATAAAAAAATTTAAATGAAATAGTATTTAATCTATCTCCTTCTGCCATTGATTTAAACTAACACTTTCTTCTTCAATGAAGAATTGGCTTAAAAAAACATATTTTCTTGATTTCACATGAAAACTTGGAATTTTCTGACATATTTCAATAAAATTTTAATTTTCCAAAATTATAGTTTTTTTTAACTATATTGAAATATATAGAAAATAGGTGTTAATTTAAACACTTTGGGGTGAATTCAATTAAAAAAAAATTTGACAAAAAGTTTTGACAAATTTTTCTTTTGTCTTAATTCTGTTGCTTTTTATCCCAACTCCAAGATCCACATTCTGCAATTATGAGTAAAAGATTTGTTATTAATAATAACTATCAATGCTTCTTTAAATGAATTTGAATACTATTACATCTAATATTACTAGTGAAAAATTATGGGATTACACCACTTGTCTGCTAAAGAACTTCTGCTAAAAACTACTAATTGGTGTTACCACAACGTAGTATATAAGAAAAGGCTGCAAAATTTCAACTATGTCTGAGATAGGGTGTCTTGCCAACATTCTTGGAAGAGAGTCTTTTAAAATAACACAGAAAATACACAGTATACAAATATTCTAAGCTTACATGACTACCCACAAACATGTGTAATAGTTCTTTCAAGCAAGAATACTTTTGTCAAATGTCGATCTCATCCACATACAAAAAAAAAGAAAGACATTTCTGTATACACACCTTCAATCACTCCCTTTCATATTCTTTCTATATAATTTATTTATTACTAATAATTTATGATGGAATGTAAACTTAAAAGATTGCAGTGTTTTGGCATTGTGAAAATTAAAGAATATAATAAAAATGAATGTCTTTTATATGTTGGTATTTGGAATTTAATCAGAGAAAAGCAAATATAAGATATGCAATTCCTGCTGGAAGCTGATTCTTTGTTTCTGATCTATGTTACTTACTAACTTCCAAAGAATACGAACCTGGGAGATGTGATGAAAAGCACCAGAAAAAAGATGTAAGAAATACTAGTCAAAAAATGAACACTTTCCCTGATAGATTGTTATAGTGCTGCAGGTTGTATATTATGGCTCACAAACAGATATTGAATGACACCAACAAACAAAATGAAGACCTGAATAAAAAATATATATTACCATGTTTATTTTCTTCTAAAGATTTGTTAAAGGATGAAGTATTTTTGAACAATTCAGCAGAAATTGATAATTCTGATGAAACATAATAGACATCTAATTGAAGTTGGCATAGGAAAATCCTTTTAATCTTCTCTGGCAAGATATCATTAGCTTCAATGTTGTTTCCAAGAAAGTTGATTTATGGTGAGACATTTGTCTAAATTGATCTGAAGACCAAAATGAGACAATCTTTGAAACACTTCATGGAGATGCTGTTTATGTGCATTGATGTCATTGCTAGCTATCAAAATATCATCAATATATGTGTATGCAAAGGGTAGACTAGTGTTGATTATGCATTGAAATGTCTGAGTGGCGTTCCTCTGGTTGAATGACATTTTTACAAATTTGTATAGGCCAGATGGTGTGATAACCGCTGTTTTGGAAATGCTGTTCTTAGCATCAGGGATTTGGTGGTACACCTTGTTTAGGTCAGTCTTAGAAAATATGCCTTGTAGTCCTGATGCAAATTCATGGATATGAGGGACTGGGTAGTGATTGGAGATGGCTGAGGAATTGAGTTTCCTGTAATCAATGCATACTCAGAAATCTGTGCTTTCAGGTCTTGGGATTAGATGTAGTGGTGAAGCATATAGGCTGTTTGATCGGTGGATGGATGCCTTCATTTTCTGGAATTCTTTCTTTACATAGTCATATTTGTGCAGCGTTAATCATCACAGGTGAGCCAAAGTCCAGTTGTTCTGATGTGGTGCTGTGTTTGATACTTTTCTGAATCAGGATTCTTAAATAGCTGGATAATTTCTGTGTAATGATGCAATATATCCATTAACTCGTGATTTTGGCAAGTTGTGACATTGATTCTTGTTTTGTTGTCCTAAGAGATGTCTCATAATGCACAATAGCTAGCATGGGATCCTGTCACCTCCACTGGTGTGGGTGAAAATTTTGCAGAGTAACTCTTTATCGAAGCATCTAGTCCTCTTGATAATTGCACTTTTCAAATGAGTGGATGGTTCTGATTCCAGGACATTTTCAAGTATGTCAACTACCTTGTCAACTATATTTGATGGCAAGGTTTGCCACACATTGGCAAACTTGGATCTCTGGGAAGTTATTCTCTGGGTCAGGGAATATCGCTTCAAGCTGCAGAAACCAATTTCTGGGGTTGGCTTCATTTTATGGGGGTAGGTGGAGCAGGGATGTTGATGTATTGACTGACATCTTGATTGTATCTTCATTTGAAGCCATAGTGGATACAGTGTGTGTGTGTGTATATATATATATATATATATATAATCGGTAACACCCCAAGTAAGACAGTAAAGCCACTAACATGTTAAGAGTTACAGGGTGTAGAGGAACTAAGAACTCATTAGTAATGAGTAGAAAGAGAAAAGAGTAATCAGGAGAACAGTTGATAGTGCTTGACATTGCATTTAATTTTTTGCAGATTAAAGTTGGCTGGAAAACATGGAGCTGGAAGTGAGAAGTGTGAGAAAAGAAACTGTTAGCATAGAATTTATGGATACATCTAGACAGCTCAACCGTAAACTGATGAGATCTTCCTGCCAGTCTAGTACTGTGCTTAAATTTATACAGTCTAGCTATATATATATATATATATATATATATATATAGCTAGACTGTATAAATTTATATATATATTGTTGTAAATGTTATGACATTGTTTAAAATATAATACTGAGCCTATTTCCCAAAAAGGAAACTAAAGTTGACATTTTCTGTAATTTAGAAATTTGAAAAATTTTCATGAAAATTTGGTCTTGTCATTATATTTTTTAACTTTGTAAAAAGAAATAAGAATTATCAATTAAACTGGATTTCAAGACAGACTTATGATTATAATTGCAGAACAAAAATAATTGTCCAAGTAAGTTGGAATTGTGGCAATGAAGACATGGGTAATGATAGCTCTCCACAGCTTCACATCTTATTGCCCGCAGCAATATTTTCTCCATTATGAGCCACCTTTCCTTTTATCCAAAGTTTTCACAAATTTATTAAGTTGGTTATTTGCTATTTTCCTCTGTTTCAATGTGGATGAGAAGGATTCACAAGAAATGCAGGAGGAAGAAGAAATGACCTATTAAAGGGTGGATGGTGTCAATGGCCAGCTAACTGGGGATGGTGCCTAAACAAACAAAAAATACACTCTCTATGAAATGTATGCTGTAAAATGACTGCTACAGATTTGTATCATGATGGGTTAACAGAAGCTGCTACAGCATTTATTTTAAAACTATTTTGCCTTTGGATGTGAGAATTTTAGTTCATTTTACTGAGAATTATATTTTATAGAGAATTTTATTTAGACAGTGAACAATGACATGCTTATGGGCCTGTGTGAAGTAAGGTAAAGTTGTTCATAAGCAAATTCTGTTAACTGAATTCTCTGTTAACAAAGTTACTAATTTCCCAAACTTTGCAAAAAATGCTTTCATGCAACCTAATATTATCATGGTAGAATTACCCAAATTTGACTGAAGCAGCAGCATGTTTCATAATATAACTTCACTACTTAATACAATGGGAAGTGTGCATATTCTAACGATTGCTAGTGCAGAAAGTAGGATTAACATGTCCAGTCTAAATTGCAGCCAAGTTTGTTGCATTTGCTTTTGCACAAATACTCTCACTGAATCCATCACAATATATACATACACAAACAAAAACAACATATATACATCTATCTTATATATATATATATATATATATATATATATATATATATATATATATATATATATATTGACTCTCTCGACATATAAGGGTCAAGCAGCTCAGTTCCTAGGAACCAACAACCTGACACCAGCACGTGATTTGATTATAGTGGTGAAGGTTTTGTGCAGGACCATCCACAGTTTTTGAAGGGCCAAATACAGAGACATGGTGCACTATGTGCCACAAGGTCCCCAAATGACCCTCCACAGGTTTTGAATTCAGAGCTGTCCTTCTCCTAGACTAGTTGCCATCCAAGGCTATAGAACCCAGTCTGTCCTGCTATTTACCCATAGCTGGAGGGAGAAGAGGATTCATATCTTTTCCAAAGGGTATTAGCATGTAAGTGAATGTAATAGATTCAACTGGAATTTGAACACTGAAATACTCAATCCAAGCTGCTATCCATTACCCCACTGTGTCTCCTCAAACAGATATATTTACCAAAATGACACAAAAATATCTTGAAATCACCAGTGGCTTTAACCACAACTTTCAGAAAACTTTGGAATCTCTTGCATCTCTTCTGGAATGTCTCCTTGTTTAAGTTGGTGAATGCTGCCATAATACTTGCCTTCAATTCATCTTTGATCTTACAAGGAGTTTTGTTGATCTCTCGCTCAACTGCAACTCACACATAATAATCAAGGGTTTGCAGTGTGGGGAGTTTTATGGTCAGATGTAAGGGGTGAAGGGGTGATTGCAGAAATTGTCTGACAATCATGTCTGGGTTCTCCTGCTTGTGTCGCATGGTGAAGAGTCCTGTTGCCAGACACAGGGTCTTCCACCAGCCAACCTCTTGACCCAGGTTAGCACTAACTCTTCAAGGCACTTGATGTAGGCATTTGTGTTGAGTCTGAGACCCTCACCAATAGAATTTGGGAATTCTTTTCTCATCAGAATGAGTTTTCTGAGCTGCTGTATCTTCATAATCACCATTAGACTCATTCAAATTTTTCTGAATCCTCTGCACTGCCTTCAGATTGACACCCAAATACTCTGAAATGTTCATATTGGAACTTCCAGTGTGACTACTAACCAGTACAGCATGGCATTTCTAAATTTCTGACAGAGTGAATTTTTATCATGGTGGTTTTTTTTCTCATAGATGGTATGCAACTGCCTCTACTATACACTACAGTTGAAAAATCAAAAACAAACAACATGCATATGCAAAATTAAAAATATAAAACAATTTACCCATCACACCCTATATATATATGTATATATATATATATATATATATATATATATATATTTTATAGTTATTTTCATTTTAAAAATATGATTTCATCACAACATCTGTTCTTTCTTTTGATATATGTATGTGTATATATATATATATATATATATATATATATATATATACACACACACAGATTTATGCATTAATAAATATTTGTATAAAGACATACAGATATAGACATCAAAAGATACGCAAAAATATATGTTATACACACATAAATGTATGAATCATAATATATATATATATATATATATATATATATATATATATATATATACCCACATATATATGTGGCACACTAACACACAGGTTTTAATATATATAACAAAGAAAGGGATGTATAAAAATACACATATCTATGTCGTTGTCTCTCTCACTTTCTCTCTTTCTATATATATGTGTGTGTGTGTGTGTGTATACACATGCATACACAAATATATAGAACAGAACATACACATGCATGCACACATAAATATATACATTAAAATGTCCAGAAACAGACATATATTCACGCACATATATATAATGTGTATCCACAGATTAGGCTTCCTCTTCACAAGTGTTGTCTTTTTTTGTTTGATTATCGTTTCTCTATTGCAATCAGCACTGCACATCAGGATCTCATCTCTCTTTGCATCTCTGTCCTTTGGTCAGTTAACCTTTTGATCTTTATTCATCATTCTCTATTTGACTAATGTTCCAAAAGGTGCACAGGAATCAATAGCCAAGCTTGTTCCTTCTAAAATGTCTGACAATTCTATCAGGCTGTTTTATAGCTTTATTTCAAAGGCTTCACTTCCCCTTTTCTGATGTTTAAAAAAAAAGAAAGAAAAAAGGACATTATATATGTTGTATATCATTTGCTAGTGTTGTTTTCTTGCCTTCCCCAAGTATTGATCATAATATGAAATAAACACATCGCAATATTACAGCACATACATATCCTCATTTACTTAATCAGATTTTCATTACAAACAAAATGTTTCTGATCAACTTATACTTCATTAAATACCACAGAATATATATATATATATATATATATATATATATATACAAGCATGCATATTTGCAACAATATTTAATTCACAAATATACATGAGATCGGTGAAAAGTTCTAGGCCCAATACACTTTCCAAAATCTGAGGAAAATGAATAAAACTAAGAAAAATCAATGTATATATAAATATATGCAATGTATATGTCACCAGAAGAGTCATAAATAACAACTGGATCTGTAGCTGAAGATAATTTTAAAATAGTATATGCATATATATATATATATATATATATATATATATATATATATATATACCTACCTATGTTTAAAGTTCAACTTAGTTTCGTTGTATCAACTTATCAGGCACAAATTATTTGATATACTACGATAAATAATACGAGTATAATTTGTGCGTGATGAGTTGGTAGAACAACAAAACTTTAAGTTGCACTTCAAACATAGGTATAAGTATATTTATTAATATATACTTTTTAGCTCTGTCTAACCACATTGTGCACTGTTTTGTTTATACCTCATATTAAATTGAAAAAATATTTATTTGCTTACCTGTATAAGCATGCTAACACACATATATACAATTACTAATATCTAGTTATTTGGTTTATCCACATTAATACCTATATATATATATACATATATATATATACACACACACACATTATATATTAAATTTAGTTTATTTGATGTAATTGTTTTCATTTATAGCATAGAGACAAACAATTGGAAACTTTATTTAATTTTCCTTTTAGTTTTATGTAATGCTCACAAAGTATTGAACATAAAGAAGAAAATTTAAGAAAAGTTTTATATAAATAAATGCAACAATATAGGTGAGTAAATGATTTTGAATTTTTGTTTTCAACAACAATTTCATTTTCTCACTTTCATTCATTAGGCATTACATTACATCCCATGGCATTTGTCATAATTTACCTTAGATTTTTCAGTTAGTCTGATGAATATTTATGAATGCTTCTGAAATTTAAAAATTTTGAAAAACTAACAACATTTTTACTTTTGTTTATAAATACTTATTGCAAAATAAAATCCTTACATTTGCCTTGATAAAGTCCATCAGAGGATGAAATACGTCGGCTAAGAGCAGTTTTCCTTTGTCTTTGGAATTATAAACTTATAATCGTTTACCCTTTCCCCTTTCAAACTATACAATTGCAATATTATTGTGTACACCTATAAACAAATCTTTACCTATATACTTAACTTGATCTATTTATGCATACACATCATATATCTATCTTATATATATTTTACAATATTACACACCAAAAACATGTAATAATTGCTACAAAAATTGTTTCAATGCATATTGATTGTAAATTACTGGCAAATCAACAATTTTTTTAGATTTAAAAGCAAAATACAACATCTTTTTACAAAAAAAAGAAAAAAGGCAGTGATAATGATTGTGGGCTTTACTCTGATCAACCAATCAAATATGATCTACATTAAATTTAAACTAAGCGATGAAGCAAAAATGAAAAATGACTTCTTATAAATGAGTCATGACTTATAGATTGGCAGCTAACAGCAGCCAGACATAAACTAAAGTGGATATATATGGTTACATAAATCATACAGATCAGAAAATTCAGTTTCCTAACAAATAAAAGTGGGGTGGAGAAGTAATTTAACAAAATGCTAGTTATATGCTTTGTGAATTTTCTATATAATTTTTTTTTATATTTGATAAAGAAATGGCTTCTTTAAGAAACTAGTAAATAATTTAAACATATAGAATTATTTGGTAAATTAATATACAACTGTTAAATAAAGATCCTTCAGATAAGATGTTAAGAACACTAACCAATCAATGTAAAATGCCAAAAATAGCAAACAAATACTAATACATCTGTACAAGATGTTACTAATACTACCAGGAAATTAATACAAAATTATATTAAATCCAGACTAATCTTTACAAATAGAAAGATAAGCCATATATAGTGCAATGCAGTACAGCTAAAATATAATAAAAAGCATTATCAAATTTCAAAGTTTAACTATGTTTACAATTTACTGTTAATACATTTTTTTGATTTAACAATTAATTTTTGTCAAAAAATTTGATGATTTTGAGTTTTTCATGTAAACACAGAAAACAGGGTTCATATAAAGATCTACATGTCCTTGCCATTTTTTAAATTTTCCATTTCACCTTAGGAGTCTTATTATCATCTCTTAAATTCCAAAAATATTTAGAAAGTAGTGTATTATTGCTGCAAGTAGTATTGGTAAAGGACAAAGATATGTTCATACCACCTAGTCTTAAAAGAATTCATAGTACTATCAATACCTGCATACATATATGGTCAATAGATTGATTCAAATATAAATATATTTTTATGCATACTTGCACTATATATATATATATATATATATATATATATATATATATATATGTTAATATGTATATTTAATTTTTGTATATCATTTTTAGAAGTCTTCTCCATTCAGGAAGTACACAGTCATGACTTGACACAGATACCGTTTCTTTATTTATTGAGTTCCCCTTGGTTTCTCCATGGTTTTAAATTCATAGTTCTTCTTCTCCAAGACTAGCTGCCAACCAATGTTTATAAAAGAATCCATTCTACTCTACTATTGAAGCCATAGCTGGAGGTATAATTACATAATTACCTAATAATGGCTATCATTATTGTCCCAAAATTCATTAATCAATCATAAAATCCATATATATAAAACATGCCGAATACATACATGCATGCATATATATATATGTGTGTGTGTGTGTGTGCGTGTGTATATATATATATATATATATATATATATATACATACATATAAGTGAGAGAGAGAAAACAAAAAGATAGAGACAGTATGGTATTAATACTGCATGTTGTGATCTTCATCTCAAGTTCTGAAGATCAGACTGAAGCATGAAACTGACAGTCACAATGCAGTATTGATTCCTATGTACATGCTTTTTATATCTATGAATATTTTTTCTTCAATACTAAGCAGCTCTCAAAAATATAAATTCCAGGTATACCATCTCCTACTCCAATGTGATGCATCTACATTCTAACTTTCCAGAGGGGGAACTCCATCCTCTTAAGGCCAATCCCAACCTCCTATTTCTGTCTAAAACAAGAGCATCACTAACTCAATCTCACTGCAGGAGCTTTGCAATCCCAGAGCACACACCCTTAATGAGGGAAACATGACAAACTAAATTGTCATGACCACCAACTCAACACCTACATTAACGATGGGTTTCCCTGTGACATGGGCATAAAAAAATGAGGACCTTGATGATGGGATGCTAATTTTTGACTGAATAACTGAGAAGATTGATAATATCCTCACTGAACTTCCCTCAGCTAGCTTTCATATTTATATTGACGTCACTATTCACTACAAAAAGTGATTAGTCCATTCAGACAAACTGAAGAAGATGACAGATAATGCAGAGGCTTCTATATCACCTATGAACTAAGCTCAGATCATTGAAGAACTCACTCGCATTCCTGACAGGACAACAGAGTAACCTTTTTAACCTCTTCCTCACATCTTACCCAGAAAAATGCTTAGCAAAAATTTTACATGCCCTGGTTACATCAAACCATTCCTTAGTCAGTGTCTAAATTAATGCCAAACCAAAAGTATCCCTTGGTTTACCATTCCATACAATGACTTTTTGCTACCTGAAGGAAGACTTGGGCAACTTTAGATCTTATATAGTGGAAGCTCCTCTCTCAACTTTTTTCAAACATGCTGCCTCCAAAGCTGGTGTCCACATCTCATCTCTGGTTCCTTTCAAGAATAGAGAGTTTAATACATCTGCAAAAATTCCAACAAAAACTTAACTGCCAGCCTTGGTTCACTCTTGAATAACACTAAAATATATAGGTATATAGGTATATTATTATTATATAATAATATGAGCAAAAACATTTTATAAGTAAATGATATATTATTTTAAGGAAGTGATACATTTTAAAAATAAAAAAGGCTCAGAAAGATATAAAATAATAAACTGTGTGTATATATATATATATATATATAATATATATATATATATATATATATATAATATATATAAAATATATATATATATATATATATATATATATATATATATATATTGCTGTACATATATTATTTTAATTGAAGGAAATTATCCCATAATTACAAGAGATAGGAGAATTGATGTTTATAATGATATTCATTCTTTATAATGGAAGAGTTTAATTAACTTTCAAATTATAATTATAGTTTCTCTGAACAAAAATGTATATACTTTTCATGAACACACACTGAATGCACTAGCCATCCCCACCTCACAGATGCACATTATATATATATATTTATATATTTATATATATATATATATATATATATATATATAAATAATGTGAAATGTGTGTGTGTGTATATATATATATATATATATATATATATATAATATATATACATGGAATTTTTATATATATTATTTATATATTATATATGCGTGGTACTTATTGCAAAGTGCACAATATCAGTGATAGAGCTAACATATCTAGTTGGATTGATGTGAGTTTGTGATCCTGGGTTTCACACTAATTGTGACCATCAGACAAACTGTTTAATTTTTAAATTTTGGCATTATATATGGTTGTGTATATCAGTGTTTTATGGCGGTGGGAGGAAAATTGTTGTCAGGATGCCCCTCATACTTACGCAAACATATATACATGCACGTACACTCATCAATGTACGCAGATACACACACACTCACTCACTCACCAGAGCTTACACAAACATATGTGAACAGTGTGGGATTGGGCATAATATTTACTTGCACACATCCATATACATATGATGGGGTCTGTGTAAAACTATCATAGGTGATATATATATATATATATATATATATACGAGGGAAAGTTAAAAATTATCCACACTCTTATATAAAGATATGTTATGGTGAGTGCAGATAATTTTTAACTCATATATGAAAATAAATATGTATGATGAAAGGTTTTAAGGTATGCTATATTTATGGATTAAACTGGATTATTAGGGATAGAGTGTATGACAATATAAAAGTGTACACTGAAGCCAACATCCAGTAGCAACAGTCTGTTTCATGCTTACACAATTGTCAGGCTATAATGTTGTGTTTTTGCTTGATTGTTTATATATACAAGTAAGTAATGCATTCTGGGTAGTCTATTGTATTGTTCTAACAACTGTTTTGGTTGTTTTGATAAGTTATGTTTCAAATTATTCTGGAGATTATTGAGTGGTAATAATTGTGGATCCAGATGCAGTTTGTTTTTGGTATTTATAGTGTTGCTAACTTATTTTTATTTATTACTGCTTATTTTATTGTTTGTTGTTGTTATTATGTTTACTAGTGTTTATGTACAGTAGCGTCCAAAACTAAGGGACAAAATTTTAAAACCTAATATTTGTTAGAAATAACAACTGTGAAAAGCTGAAAATTTGACAACTGGTAGTCATTATCATCCATAATAACATACTAAAATTTGAATCATTTGCAAAGGATAGAAAAAGAATTATAACAATTATTTATTTATTTTCAATTTTGGAACGTCCAAAAGTAAGGGACAAAATTGAGAAAAACAATGTAAACAGCAAAAAAACAATAAAAATACATGTACAATCAATATTTAGTAAATGAGCCCTTGCTCTCAATGACAGCTGCATATCTTCGACTACAAGAACGAATCAGTTCTTGACAATCCTCGATACTAATTTTAGACCATTCTTCTTGAAGCTTCACCCACAAATCCTCTGTGTTAGTGGGATTTCTTTCCATAACTTTCACTCCTAAGGTCTTCCAAAGATTTTCTATTGGATTTAAGTCAGGACTTTGCGGTGGCAAATCCATAATTTCCAAATCTTGCTCGCTAAGGTAACTCATTACCACCTTTGCCTTGTGACATGGGGCATTATCTTGCATAAAGGTAGCCCTATCGAAACCTGAATTCTGTATAATTGGCACAACATGATCTTGAACAATGTTTTTATAGATCTGCACATTTACACGAGTTTGTAACTGGACAAGAGGCATTGTACCTTGGCTAGAAAACATTCCAAATACCATGACGTTTCCGCCCCCAAACTTGACAGTTTTCTTAGTACACTTTGCACTTAATCTTTCACCAATACTTCTCTTTACATTGTTTTTTCCATCATTTCCAAATAAATTAAATTTGCTTTCATCACTGAAAAATACTTTTGCCCAATTTTCATGTGTCCAAATTACATACCTGTTTGCAAACTCTAATCTCTTCTTCTTATTCTTCGAACTAACAAGTGGTTTCTTCCCTGGGGTTCCATTAAACAGCCCTATTTCTTGCAGTCGTCTACAAACAGTCTGTCTTGACACATTAACACATGAGGTACTATTCATAACCCTTTTAATTTCTGTGCAAGACTTAAAACGGTCCTTTAATGACATACGCTGCATTATTCGATCTTCTCTTGCCGAAGTTTTGTGGGGTCTGCCGGTTTTAAAAGCACCAACTATTTTGCCAGTATCATTGTAGGATTTAACAACCCTGCCTACAACACTCTTGGAACGTTTCACTTTCTCTGAAATCTCTCTAATGGTGTGCTTTTCCTTGTGTAGCTTCACAATAGCTTGTCTCACAGAGTAATCAAGTTTTTGGTGTTTCGCCATGGTGCCGGCTGATGCAACGTTTACAAATGACTAAGTAAGACTTATTCTTTAGAGGAAATCAAAAAATTTGAATATAGCATACTGTTTACATTGTTTTTCTCTATTTTGTCCCTTACTTTTGGACGTTCCAAATTTGAAAATAAATAAATAATAGTTATAATTCTTTTTCTATCCTTTGCAAATGATTCAAATTTTAGTATGTTATTATGGATGATAACGACTACCAGTTGTCAAAATTTCAGCTTTTCACAGTTGTTATTTCTAACAAATATTAGGTTTTAAAATTTTGTCCCTTAGTTTTGGATGCTACTGTATGTATTCATGGCTTGTTAATCTGTTTATTATTTACTTATTTATTGGTTTGGATTAATTTATTTTACATATTTTTGTTTATTTATTTTATTATGTATTTATTTTTGTTTATTCATGTTTGTTTTCAATTTTCGATACTTAAGAAAATATTTCCACCCAGTAAATATGTCCACTTTATATAAACTAAAAGCCAGAAGCTATCTACCTAGGTTTCATATAATCAAGTAGCACTGCAATGTCTAGCCAAAAGAGAAAAAATACGAACAAGTAACTAAAGGTAAAATATAAAAGTGCTCACTCAATACACTAAATAGAGCAAAAATGAAAAAGACCTAACAAGTCAGAACCTATCTACTTATGTTTCATGTAATGGATCATCAGGTAACTCTGGCTAAAGAGGCTTGGCTAAAGAAAGAGGGTTGCCTCAAACAATATTTTATTGGTAAAGCAGCCACCTAAAAAAAAAAAAAAATTCGATTATTCAAGTAACCAGACTTTTTTATATCTACAACCATTAAGTATTTCCAATCTCTGGTTGAGTAATATATTAGGGTTATTTTAAGAAGCTATTGCTAATTTTTATTCCAATACATAGGAGGCAATATCTATCACCAGCCTTATATTTAGGGCATTTGTTTTTTACTATCTCCCATTTTAATATAGGATCTACACTTTGTTTCTTTTTAATTTCCCACACATGGTTCAATAAACTAGTCCTATGCCCATATATTTCCTGTATGAAACTACTTCTATGATTGTAATATCTTCTTTTGAATGGTCCTTGGGTGGAACCCATGTAAATTTTTTACCATTTCAACTATTATTGTTATTACTACTATTATTAGGTTTGTTGATATATATCTCCACTTTATACACTATGCATTCATATTGGCATTTTCCCTTAAGGGACAAGCAGTCTTATTAATGCAGTTGCATTTGGAGGAATTGATATGTTGTTTATTTTTTAGCTTTTTAGTATTGATTTATTGATCAAATTTGCAATGTTAGTCTTGCAACTATAACTCAATTTAATGGTATTTTTGTTAAATATTTTATATAAGTTATTTGATGGGGGAAAATTCTTCCTTGATATTTTAAAGAATTCCTTTCCTTTAGCTATGGCCATATTATATGGCAGTGTACCATAAAATTTTTCTTGCCCCATTTTCCCCGATCACGTAATCATGTACATCAGATGTTTCATCCATGGTTTTATAAACAAGCCCTTTTTTATAACCACTATTTTTTAATATCAACTCATAATCATGCTTGTTTTGATTAAAGGTGTTGATAGAAGAATTTACAGATAATCTAAACATAATACCATTAGGGATATGCTTAAAAATTTGTCGAGGGTGATTAGAACTTACATTTTGATATAACATGGGTATTGGTTATTTTTCCTAAATGGGGACACAGTGGCTGTAGCACAAGAGTAATAACCAAATACTCTGTAATTTTTAAATTAGTTTGGCTTCAATCCAAACTTATCAAATCACCAATGCAATTTTTTCCCAATTACATCACCTTTTCTGGGGGTGTAATTATCTACAATAATCAACCCATCATCTCAGTAAAGGCCATGGTTACAGGGGTCAATAAGGTTGTTTAGGTTATATAACAACAAACACCCCTCTTCTGGTAGCTGTTTTTTCAATAAAATGTTGTTTTAGTCAAATCTCTTTAGCCAAAGTTATCCTGATGATCTGTTACATGAGACCTAGGTAAATAGCTTCTGGTTCATTAGGTTTTTTCATTTTTGCTCTACTTAGTGTATTGAGTGAGTACTTTTACATTTTAACTTAAGTTACTCATTCATTTGTTTTTTTTGGTGGGGGGGCGGAGGTAGACATTGTGATGCTACTTGATTATTTTCAAGCGTTACGGATGTTTTTAGTCTTTTCTTCTTTTATTGAATTTTTTCCCCCTGATATCAGTTTGTTTAATATTTTTCATTTACAAATTGTATTATCTGGTCTTTTTGTTCACACCACCTGAGTATAGGTAACAAAATAAAAAATAATATATATATATATATATATATATATATATATATATATATATATTCATTTATGCATGTCTGATTAAACAATTTAGATATTTGTGTTTGCTTATGTATCTTCACTAGGCTATTATTTTGTTTCCTTATTTGGTTTGGTGGTATCTTAAGTATTAATTGTAGGAGGTTAAGTTTAATAATTAAATTTTTATTTATTGAATTTATGTGCAGATGCAAATACATGAAGTTATTGAGTGATAGGAAAAATATTGGTAATTTTGTAAAAAAAACAATCAAAAATGAAATTGAAAACATTGGTAAGAGAAGGACAAAAAAATTACTTTTACAAGAGATTTGAGAAGAATTAAAAGATTAATAAGCAAGAAACCTTTTCAATGAACTGCTTTTGCAAATGGAAACAAAGAGAAGTGAAAACAGTAGAAAAACTAACAAATCAATAAATGAAAGACTCTAATGAAGGCATCTATATTAACATGGAAAATAATAAAATAATAATTTCTCAACTATAAAAGATATTGTGTTAATCACATATATATTTCTGTATTATATATCTTTTGGATTTATTAATAAATATATTTACATAAAAAAAAACTTGACACATTTAAAACAAGTTATAATCAAGAGCAGATTATCCTTTAGGCTAGTATAGGCTGCAGCCTAGGGCTCTGTGGTGAAAGAGAAAGTCACTTACCAAGACAAAAGACACATGTGTTCTGTATGATAAGTAAAAGACAAAATCACCAAAATAGAAACAAGTCACATGTGTTGCCATAAATGCATCTCAGATATGCTAATATTGTGTGTCCTCTCCAGCTGTTGACCAATGAAAAAATTGTTCTCTCAATAAAAGTGGTTGGTGTTGTCGAATTGAGAAGTTGTTTTATTTTTCTACCTTGTCTGTCAGTTTGCATGTTGAATTTCTGACCATTTACATGTACTGGGATTTGTGACATTGAATCTGTGATTTGTGATTTATCTGAATACATTGTTTACAAGGAAAGAAACAAAAAAGTTTAAAGCTTTTTTGCTACAGCAACATGGAAGATAGTAAATTTGATATAAAGCTGATCCCTAAATTTGTTAGTGGTGGATCAATATTAGTATGAATTGAGAAATTCCAACTGGTATTCCTGTGGTGTGAAACGTCTTGAGAGCATCTTTTCCTTTTTGACTGGCTGGAGGGGTATTTGCAGTGTATTAGCAATTGACCAATGAAGAGAGAGTGGATGCAGCATGAATTAAGGACATTGCTATCCACTGTTTTTGCTGCATACAAGCAGTTTAAAGCTCAGAATTGTGTGCAAGTGAAACTGTAGATTTTTACCTGGCTGATTTGTGAAAGTTGGCATTACTGTTTGGAGGAATGCCCAACTGTGCAATGGTGTGTGCATTTTTCCATGTGTATGACAACATATTCGGTCAGCCTCCAGGGTGGACTCGCTGATGCTTGAGGAGTTACTGGCCCATGCCCAGGCACTTATGAAGGAAGAGTCAGAAAAGGAATGGATGGTGGTGGAAAATGGGCCAAGGGGTGATGTTTCAGCACCAGCCTCATCCCCCTCCAGGATGTAAATGCAGTGCTACGAGCTGTGGTGCCTCTCCTACCTGACCATGTCGGTGCCATTCTCTCTTCCCCGCAAGTCACGAAAAAGACGCCCTCCCATAATTGATGCATGCATTGATGGGGTGAAACCTACCAACCCTCATGGATACAGGTTGTTCACATTTGATTACAAACATATTCAATTGTTGTCTGTGGAAAAGACAAGAGGTAGATGTGCTGATGGCTGACAGAAAGGTCATCAGAACCATAGACAATTGTGACCCTGTCAGTATAGATGTTCTGTTCATGGAGAGTAAATTGTTAGGATTCAACCTGCTGCTTGGGATAGATGTTATTGAGATCTTGGGTGCTGCTTTCATCACAAAAATGGGTGAAATCCCATATTTGTGCAGCCATTACTGTAAATTGGCTCAACTTTATCATGGTATTTGACCAATGGGATAGTTGAACATTGCCACTGAAGCATAAAGCAGATTACCACACCATTGTCAGTTCAAGCACATCAATAAGTGATGTTGACAGTGAGTGAATGTGGGACTGGTCAAAATAAGTGATGCCTTGTGTATGTCCTTGGAAGGAAACTACACTCAGCCTAGTGGAAATATGTCTGATGTCCCTTTAGGAGGTGATTCATTAGCTGATGGGATGGTAGTTGTCTCTTTGAGGAGAAGCACAAGGCTTAAGAAACCCACCCCTTGTTGTCACCAGTGGGATCATGAGGGGGAAGTGTGGCGAAAGAGAAAGTCACTTATCGAGAAAAAGGGCATGTGTGTTCTGTACAATATGCCAAAGACAAAACAACCAAAATAGAAACAAGTCAGTGGCAGATGTTGCCATGAATGCATCACAGATATGTTCATATTGTGCATCCTCTCCCAACTGTTGACCAATGTAAAAATTGTTCTGCCGATAAAAGCAGTTGGTATTCTTGAATTGGGAAGTCGTTTTTATTTTTCTACCTCAACTGCCAGTTTGTATGTTGGATTTCTGACCATTTACGTGTATTGGCATTGGTGACATTTGACCTGTGATTCATGATTTTGACATTTCTTTCTGTCCCTGGATATATTTGAGTTTGGATTTGTGATTTGTTTATTTCATTGGAGAATTGGGCTGCCATATCAATTATTGGAACACATTGTTTGCAAGGAAAGAAACAAAAAAGATTAAAGCTTTTTTGCTACAGGCCCCTCAAACTTTTATAAAGCAGTGATTTGAATTTTCTAAATCTTATAATTCATGTTCATAAATTGAAATGATATCAACATGGCAAACTCATATTTGACTTTGCAGGAATTAAAGCAATGTAAAGAATGTTTTCGTTTGTCTCATTGTTTCAAGGAGATAACATGCTTGATTTTAGTTCAGAATGTTTAAATCTTGGAAATTTTTATAAAGCAGTAATTTTAATTTTCTAAATAGTTTCATAAACTGAAATGATGTCAATATGACAAACTCATATTTATTTTCATTGTTTTGTTATAATGATGGTTAAAAAAAATGTTTGTTTTTTCTTACTACGGTTCTGTTGAAATCTGTGTATTCTTAAAGTCATGTTCGTTTATTGTCTTCCTGAAATCTTTTCTTTTATTGTCCTTTCTCTTCATTAAAGTCTTCTCATTGTCATTCCCACTCAGTAATCTCTTGCGTCTTAGTGGCATTATCGCCATCTTCTGTGTTCCTGAAACCTTTTCTTTTATTGTCCTTTCTCTTCACTAAAGTCTTCTCATTGTCATTCCTTCTCAGTAACCTCTTGTATCCTTTGTGGCATTATTTGAAAAAAAAAAAAGGAAACTAATCAAAGGTCATAAGTTTGTTTTTGTTAAAGTCTACAAAACTTTTATTAGTATCGTCATGTCAGAATGCAACTAAGAAAACATTTTTCTTTGATAATAAAAACAGAATTCCTGGTTGTAACCAAATATATCTTGTCTAACACACTGATACCACCCATTTCTTGATAATGACTGAGACAGTCAAAAGTACAAACA